>ML321207.1:78981-160921 GCA_005239505.1 Nicotiana paniculata
TTTGTTCCGGGAAGGGGGGGGGGGAGGTGTCATTAATTCCGACTTCAAAGTCGAGAAAACATCATCGGTCCCTGGTCGATACAAACCGGTATCGAGATACATATGCTCGATATCCAAAAGCTTCCTTAACCAAGTGAAGAAAGACTGTAACAGGGGAAACAAAGAGGTCATGATACCGGCCCTAGAAGAAGTGATCACTACCCACGTGGAAGGGTTCTTGAGTGTTTACACTTACCCTTTCACGTTTGGTCCCCTCGATCCGGTCATCATAGACTTCTGCAAGAAGTATCAAGTGACCTTCGGCCAATTTCATACCTCCTTTTGGAGGATTGTGATACTGCTCCACTTCTTTGTGAGCAAAATCGACAGGCTTCCTTTCACCCTTGATCATCTAATAAGATTGTATAGCCCTCGAATTTATCGAGGTGGGATAATAAAACTCCAACGCCAGGATACTAAGGCACTCATCTCGAGCATAGATGATAAAGATCGGGGTTGGATGGGCCGATTTGTCCGAGTGAGGACCACGAACCTGATTCCGGCAGGGAGCATGCCATTTCCCGAGAAATGGAATATGAAATGCAAGTATGACTCCATTTTTTATTTTTTGTTAGTTATTTTCACTTTTTCATCTTCCCTTATCGTTTTTTTTCCTGGTGTAGCTACTGCCTGGATGCCGAGTGCGGTTCCTCATCTCGAGAGTTGGGTTAGGAGCTTGGTCCCGACATCAACACATACCGAGCACGCATGGCACGATTTATCAAAGGGCCGGTGGAAGGCAAAGAATCATGGTAAGACTTACTCCCGACTTATCGACTTGGTTGTTTTTAAACATTTTTCGAGCTTACTCAGTTTCTTATTTTGCAGGTCTTGGGAAAGATGCGATGATGAGGCCTCCGTTCGATGATGAAGAAGCTCACCACCCATCTCAAAGCAAGAGGAAGAGGGTCTCGACCTCCGAGGGGCAAGAGCCCAAATAGAGAGCGGTCGTAAGTCCAAGAAGAATGTTATCCCCCTGACTGTGGAGCCAGTCCAACTTCTATGGGAGGAAAAAGAAGAAGAAGAAGAAACTGGTTCTAGGCTGGTGGATTGAACACGAGCTAATACCGAGACTCAAAGGGTTATTGAGTTGGTAGAAGCTGAAAATATTCTACCCCGAGCTGGCGGGGTCCCAGGAGAAGATTCAACCGAAGTCCCCGAGCCGGCTGGAGTCGAAGGTGCCTCACCTCGGGGCGAGATGGCTGCTGAGGAGGCGGTGCATGTTGCTATGGAGGCCAGGCTCGAGACTCCTCGAGACAACGAGAATGCCCCAAAAGATCCACTTGGGGCAATAGAAATCAGAGACTCCCCCATCATTTCCTTCATTCTCCGAGGAAATGATTCAGGAGGCTCGGGCCGTAAAAACTTCTCATGTAGAAGGGATCCATGGAGAGGAGAACCCTCTTCATGGTTATTTTGCTGGGGTCGATGATGTCGCTGGTCTGAGCGATTTGGAGGTACTGAGAAAGAGCTCGGGCGAAGCTTCCTCGAGTTTCAGACCGACCAGCCAGTTTCTGGCCCCTAATGCCGATCTCGGGTGCAAACAAATGGTTATCATCACGGTCTTGGAGGATGCAAGGGTTATTGTAGCCCTCGTATGGGTGGCCAGTTACCTTCAGAGTTTGGTTACTGAGGAAGACCAAGCTCTGATGGACGAGGTGGGAGCACCTTTTCTTTTTAATGAGGCCTAACATGCTTTGAACCGGGTAAGACCCTACTCTCTCTGTCAATATCAATTTTTATACTTGAGTTTTTCTCTTCTCGTATAATTCTTTCTTTTCTATTTTTGTAGGCCTCGATGCTTCATCATGAAGCTTTCTTTCAATATCGAGGGGAGCTGGGCCGATATGAGGCCAAAATTTGGGGGCTCACTGAGGAAAAATACACCCTCAATCTTCTCAGTGATCAAAGAGAAGAGGAAGCATAGGGCCTTCGTACTGAGCTAGAAGCGGTTCAGAAATATTAAACCGATCTGACCGAGCCGGTAAGAAGAGTCTTAGAAGTTAGTGACACCGATTCGGGCATGACGACTAACAGTTTGATCCCAAAGGTCCAGCAAAAGCTCGATATAATTGGGCAACTTCGTGAGGAAGTGTATGCGGTGAAGGCAGAGACCATAGCGTGGAAGAAAAACATGGATCGACTTGCCTCAGAAAAGGAGGATGCCTGAGTCAACTGTCCTCGACTGAAAGCCAACTCCAAAGCATGAAAGAGAAATACTTGGTGCAATCCAAGAAAATTTAGGAGTTCTAGTCTCGGTTGGGTTCATCAACTTCTGATCAAGCAAAACTGGTCACATAACTTGCAGTGGCCAAATCTGAGGCTGAAACGGCCAAGGCTGATGCTGATGCAATTGTTTCCGTCTACCGGTCCGACGCCGAAGCCGCTCAGGTTCGAGCAAAAGAGTTTGCTGAAGCTACTCAGGTTTGAGCACACTGGGTTGGCGAGCATGCCAAATGCCAGTCTCAAAGGGAGACTCTCAAGGAGATCCACGCTTGTGGCTTCGATCTTACTGCCGAGATCGAGAATGCAAAAAAGCTTGAAGCTGAAGCCAAAGTGTTGGCGTTTCCCAATAATGACTATTCCGGGAGCATGAGCGGGTCCGAAAGTGGAGAAGACCCCGAGGATGAAGATGTTGTTCCTGGAGAAGACTAGACCCTTAGAATCTGTATCTTTCCTTCATGCTTCTTTTTTGGATTTTTGTATAGAATTCCGATCGGGCCATGCTGCCCTTGTAAATAACTTTTTGACATATATAAAAAATTTTCTTCATTTCTGTCTTGTGAAATTTTGCTTCCTTTCTGCCTTATGAAATTTTGCTTCATTTCTGCCTTATGAAATTGTATTCTAAGGTCTGGGGTTTAGGCAATTCGATCTAAACCGAACTAACATAGGTTTTTGTTTGAGCGAGGACGGTCTCTCAAAATCAAAGCAAAAATAGCCCTTAGGCTTTTGTATTAGTCCGATATGGCCTTTGTAAAAAGAAATGTTTATAAATTTCTCCCCCTTTTCGGCTTGGAAAAGTTTTTCATCATTTGTATTTGTAAAATTTGTAATGCCTTAGCATGAAATAAGGAATTTTTCGAGAGTTCGAACAATTTTGTACTCATTAGAGTTTTCAAGGCTTGATATTATCGAAGCCTTTTATGATTTTGTCGAGTGTAGCCTTTTTAACCGGTTTATGAAAAAATTCGAAGGCCTGTTGTGTTACGAAATTCGAATGTCTCCAAACTGTGTTAATTCGTCCGTAGCCTCTTTAATTCAGGATTTTCCTCTTGGGTTTATTTTCCCATTTTACTTCAAGCTTTCCTGAAGTGTCAGTCCCCGAGTGGGGTGGCTGTTGCCTATAACAATCGAGGGTTGCCTATGAGGTCTTATTATCTCGAAGTTTTAATAATTCGATCTCGTCTATTTTTTGGACGACAGTCCCCAAGCGTGGAGGTAGTTATCCGAACTCCAGTTATGATCGGCCCTTAGGCCTATTTACACAGTAGATCGAGAGTATGAAATTATAAAGTAGAAAACTTTTCTAAGGCATGAGATATCGGCAAGAAAAATTACTTCTCTTTATAAATGATCATACATGCGTACATGTTTGGTGTCAGGTCTTGAGCAACCTATATGGGCACAATTCATTTGACAGTTTGGCCCTTACAAAATTTACCTATCGAGACCCTACTGCCATGAAGTAATTTCCTCGCATTAAAGTTTACATTCTAGGGCAATGCCCCGCACTATTCGAGGTTGATTGTAAAGAAAACTCGGATACTATTGAATTGTTTTAAGTTAGCACGATTAATGGTTGCCTCATTAAAAACTTCACCGGAAAACCCATTTGGGACAAAACCGGTCTGAGGGAAGTGCAACATGTGCTTTCAGATCTAAAAACTTCATGTGGGAGAATCCATCGTTGTTCTTGATCGAACACCTGCAAGAGTTGGTTTAAAATATAAATGAAAATGGAAGGACCGTACCTTAGAAGTAATATCATTTTAGGAGCGATACGTTCCAACTGCTCGGTAATTGTTTGCCGTTCATCGTGCTGAGCTTGTAGGATCCTTTTCCGATGATTTCAAGGACCTGATACAGTCCTTTCCCATTTGGACCCAGTTTTCCTTCATTCGGATTTCTGGTGTTAAGGGTGACTTTTCTTAGCACCAAGTCCCCGATATGAAAATGTCGAATATTGGCTCTTCGATTGTAGTACCTTTCGATCTATTGTTTTTGTCGGCCAACCGAACGAGGGCGTCTTTGCGCCTTTCGTTCAACAATTCTAGGCTCGTATTCATGGCCTCGTGATTCGATTCCTCTGTTGCATATCGAAACCTGAGGTTAGGCTTTCCGACCTCAACCGGGATAAGAGCTTCGACGCCATAGACTAACGAGAATGGCGTCACTGCAGTACTAGACTTTGACTTTGTGGGGTATGCCCATAGAACCTCGGGCAATATCTCTCTCCACTTTCCTTTGGTGTCGATCAGTCTCTTCTTAAGATTCTGAATAATGGTTTTGTTGGTCGTTCCGCTTGTCCGTTCCCGTTGGGATGATAAGGTGTCGATAAAATTCTTTTGATCTTGTGATCCTCGAGAAATTTAGTCACTTTGATTCCAATGAATTGCTTTCCATTATCACATACGATCTTGGCAGGCATCACGGATCGACATATAATGTGGTCCCAAATGAAGTCTATGACTTCCTTTTCTCTGATTTTCTCGAAAGCCTGTGCTTCAACCCACTTAGAAAAATAATCAGTCATAAATAAACTAAACTGAGCTTTACCTGGGGCCGATGGAAGAGGGCCGACGATGTCCATTCCCCATTTCATGAACGTCTACGGGGATAAGACCGAGTGGAGCTGCTCTCCGGGCTGGTGAATCATTGGCGCATATCTTTGACATTTGTCGCACTTTCGAACAAACTCCTTTGAATCTTTCTCCATGTTAATCCAATAATACCCTGCTCTGATTACTTTGTGGTCCAACGACTCGGCACCAGAATGATTTCCAGAAGTGCCCTCGTGAATTTCCCGAAGGACGTATTCGGTATCTCTCGGTCCCAAACAAATTGTCAATGCTCCATCGAACATCCTTCTAAATAACATTCCGTCTTCGGACAAAGTGAACCGTGCTGCCTTCGTACGTAGAGCTCTCGATTCCTTTGGATCTGATGGAAGTTTTTCATTCTTTAAGTATTATATGTACTTGTTTCTCCAGTCCCAAGTCAGACATGTGGAGTTTATTTTGGCGTGGCCTTCTTCGATCACCAATCTCATGAGTTGTACAACAGTCCTTAAGTTGAGTTTGTCGTCTTCGGCCGATGACCCTAAGTTTGCCAGAGCGTCGGCCTCGCTGTTTAGTTCTCGAGGTACATGTTATAAGCTTCATTCTTTAAATCGATGTAAAGTAACCTGTAGTTTATCCAAGTACCTCTACATTCGATCTTCTCGGACTTCGAAAGTCATGTTAACTTGGTTTAGCACGAGGAGGGAATCACATTTGGCCTCGATGACCTCTTCTCCCAAGCTTGCAATCATGGCCTCATACTTGCCCTCATTGTTAGTTAATTTTGAAGTCCTGATAGATTGTCTAATAATATTACCCGTGGTGGTATTAGAACGATACCCATCCCGGACCCCTTCGCGTTCGAAACACCGTCTGTGAAGAGGGTCTACACCCCCGAAGATGTACCCGATTTTATTAACAATTCTCTTTCAACCTCGGGTATCACGCCAGCCACAAAGTCTACCAAGATTTGAGACTTGATGACAGTTTGGGGTTGATACTCGATATCATACCTATTTATCTTAATGACCCATTTGGACAATCGATCCAAAAGCTCAGGTTTGTGCAAAATATTGCGAAAATGATAGGTCGTTACAACACATATTGGATGACATTGGAAATACGACTTTAATTTCCTAGAAGTGCTTATTAAAGCAAGCATTAATTTTTCTAAGTGTGGATATCTGGTTTCGGCCTCACTTAAGGTCCGACTAACATAATAAATAGGGAATTTCTTCCCTGATTATTCTCGGACTAGGACTCCACTTACCGCTATTTCCGAGACTGCCAAGTACAAGTAGAGTTGCTCGTTCGCTTTCATGTTCGAAGCAGTGGCGGACTCGATAGAAATCGTTTTAGTTCCTCCACGGCCTGTTGGCATTCCGGAGTCCATGCAAAGCTACTCTTCTTCTTAAGTAGCGAGAAGAATCAGTGACTCCTATACGAGGACCTTGAAATGAATCGCCCTAGGGTGGCTATGCGCCCCGTTAGCCTTTGTACAACCTTGACATTATCTATGATCGTGATATCCTAGATAGCTTTGATTTTATCGGGGTTGATATCGATCCCCGATTAGATACCATGAATCCAAGGAACTTGACCGAGCCGACTCTGAACGCACACTTTTCAGGGTTGAGCTTCATATTGTACTTTCTCAGTATATCGAAAGTATCCTGCAACTGTTTCAAATGGTCCTCTGCTCGTAGGGACTTAACTAACATGTCATCAATATAAACTTTCATTGATTTTCCTATATTTTTTCGAACATTCTGTTTACTACGCGTTGATAAGTTGCACCAACATTTTTTAGTGCGAACAACATTACATTATAAGAATTGGTTCCATATTTAGTGATAAACGAAGTCTTTTCCTGATCTTCCGAGTTCATTTGTATTTGGTTGTACCCGGAGTAGGCATCGAGAAAACTGAGAATTTCATGGCCGGTCGTGGCATCGATCATACGATCGATATTCGGCAAAGGAAAAGAATCCTTACAACATTCTTTGTTCAAGTCTTTATAATCTTCGCACATTCTAAGTTTATTTCCCTTTTTAGGGACTACCACTATGTTTGCTAACCATTCGGGATATTTTACTTCCTGAATTGACCTAATTTTGAGAAGTTTGGTTACCTCGTCCTTGATGAATGCATGCTTAACCTCAGACTGGGGCCTTCTCTTTTGCTTTACTGGCCGGAACTTCGTGTCCATGCTTAATTGAAGGGTAGTGATGTCCGATGGGATCCCTTTCGTTCTGGCAGATACTCAATTAGTATGACTTGTTCCAGCTCTTCGACCATTGATTTGGTGACGTCAGAGTCATTGTGAATTATGAAAGATCGGGGGATCCAATAGTCATCATCCTCTTCTGTCCCATGCTCATCCAATTGGGTTGAGGCTGGTATCTATGGTTGCTATTTGGCCTCCTGTTTTCCCTTAGAATCCGATCCCTTTGCTGATGAGAGTGCCGATACCGGTATCACTTCGTCGACTGCAAACATCTCCTTGGTGGCAGGTTGCTCTCTGTACACCATTTTGACTCCCTCTGGTGTCGGGAACTTCAGAACTTGGTGAAGGGTCGAGGGTACTTCCCTCATGTTATGGATCCAAGGCCTTACGAGCAGGGCATTGTACCTTATGTCACACTCGATCATATGGAACTTTGTTTCTTTGATGGTCCCGACCACGTTCACTAGCAAGATAATTTCACCTTTGGTGGTTTCACTCGTCATGTTGAAACCGTTAAGAACCGGGCTGCGGGCACAATTTGATCATGTAGACTGAGTTGTTCTACGACCCTCGATCAAATGATGTTGGCCGAGCTACCTGGATCGATCAAAACACGTTTAACTTGAATTTTATTCAAAAGAACAAATATTAGCAGTTCGTCGTTGTGGGGTTGTGAGATCCCCTCTGCATCCTAATCATTGAAAGACAAGGTCCCTTCCGGTACATAATCCCGAGTTCGTTTTTCCCTCGTGATCGACACCTTGATGCGCTTGAATACGGGTCCCCAATGGAATGTCGACCCCACCAACGATCATGTGAATTACATGTTGTGGTTCTTCTTGTTCATTCTTCCTGTTTGCATCCCTGTCTCCGAAGTAGTTCTTAGCTCGGTCGCTCAAGAACTCTTGAACATGAACCTCGTTAAACAAACGCCTCCTCCGTCAGCTGTCTGCAGTCTTTTGTTCTATGACCATGAGTGCCATGATATTTTCACATTTGATTAGGATTTCTCTGGGTCGCATCGGTCTTTTGGGGTCGGGGCCACCTGGTGTCTTTGATCCGCCTGATGGCCGATATAATAGCTGATGCATCAACGTTAAAGTTGTATTCCGATAGTCGTGGTGATTCTGTGGGCTCGACATTTCTATCGAAACCATTCTTATTCATGAGTCCTCAGGAGTTCTATCGTCAATCATTTCTTTGATCACTTCGAACGAGGTTGCGTCCAGGACTGCCGTTTCTCCGATCTCCATCGTATAACTGATACCGATCTCTGTTCGATCGTGGTCATCTGTCGATATCCCTTTGAACTCTGCCGATGGGCTTGTTTGGATAAACGGACCCGAAAGGAGTTCCCAAATGATCATCCTCTATCATGATTTTTGACTGGTACCAATTGTGCACATTGCCCCAGGTTACAGCTGGGTATTCGATCAAATTCTGCTTTAACTGTCGTGAGCCTACCAAACTTCGTATGTTTAGTCCTTTATTAAAAGCCTAGATGACCCAATCATCTACGACCGGGGGTAGGTCCATACGTTCTATTTGGAACCGAGATACGAACTCTCTGAGCATCTCGTTGTCTTTCTGCTTCACTTTTGAAGAGGTCCGACTTCTTAGTCTTGACCTTTATGCCTCCGGCGTGTGCTTTGACGAAGGAATCTACGAGCATGGCAAAGGAATCAATGGAGTTGGGCGGAAAATTATGGTACCATATCATCTCCCCCTTCGATAAAGTTTCTCCGAACTTCTTCAGCAGAACGGACTCAATCTCATCATCCTCTAAATTGCTCCCCTTCATTGCGCATGTGTAAGAGATGACATGCTCATTGGGTTCGGTACTTCCATTATACTTGGGAATTTCTGCCATGAAGAATTTCTCTGGGATGGAATTAAGAGCCGCGCTCGGAGGGAAAGATTTTTGTACGAACTTCTTTGAATCCAAACCCTTCGGGATCGGTGGTGCCTCTGGAATTTGATCAACTCGGGAGTTATACGTTTCTACTTTTTTGTCATTTACTTCAATCTTCTTCTCCCCCGATTCAATTCGCCTTGTGAGATCCTCGAGAATTTTTATAATAGCGGGGTCAGTCCCCGATTCATTCACATTTGACCTGTCCGGTATTGGTTCGGCCCTGTGAACAACTTCCAGTGAGGGATCGGATTCGGCCCTACTTGGTGCGTGGTTCTAATTTTGGAGTTTCACAATGGCAACTTGTTGAGCCTCCAACATTTCAAGTATTAATCGAAGGCTGACTCTGCCATCTTTGCCGTCCTGTATATTCTGACCGGCTGATCGAACGTCTCTGTGGACGCGTTTTTCGGGGTTGACGCCTAAATTTGCATTCAGGGCAACATGGGATCTGACGTTGACGGGGTCTGCAATCGGTACTCCCTCGAGGTCGGCCTGAGGTACTTCGTTACCTGGGGTGGCTTTGTTGTCGTTTTCTTAGTGAAAACCAAGGCCATTATCGACATGTGTGGGTACTTCTTGAGAATTCGACATGCTGATCCTGAAATCAAAAACACTTACAAGAACAAGCGTAAAGCGGTGTGTGTTATAAGAATTATTACCAGACAATCACTATTATCCTTAGCCCCACGGTGGGCGCCAAACTGTTTACCCTTAAAATCGGATAACAATTAAATTTATAAGTGGTTTTAAGGATACGTGATTTCACTTGGCACTAATTGAGAAATATGAGAATTAATGTTAGAAATTGACTGTAAAATAAAACAAACCAATATGAAGTGCAATTCGTCCCTCGAGCTGGATCGCCCTCGAACCAAATAAAAGTTTAATTGAAAAGCATAAACTGAACAACAAAATAGGAAAGCTTAAGAGAGAAAATATATTATATTGTTTTGTTATGCGTGAATGTGATGATTACAAGTGATTAGAATCCCGCTTTATATAGTAGGAGAATCCTAGTTATGGTATAATTCTAAATACAGAAGTAAATCTCATGACTGGCTAAACAACCGTTCTTGATTTGATTCTAATCGAGATTTCCACCACGATACTTTGTCACAGATATCTTGGCTTTCCGTTAGTAGGATTTCTTCGGTCGTGCTCGATATCTATCCCATTTGGCCTCGATCCTGACTGGTCTCGATATTAATTAGTCCTTCAAATCCCGAGCTTGGTACCCCATCTTCATATCTCAGTCTGATATAACACGGGATTAGATCTCGGTCTGCCATCTTAGCCTCGATTAACCATACAAAATTGGGCGAGCCCGCTTTTTTCCGTATACACTAAGTACACCCACTAACTATACATTGTATAATGAATAAAATAAATTGAATAATAATAAGTATACTCAATACCCCCCTCCCCCCCTCAAGTAGGAAGTGAGGTCCTCAAAGCCAACTTACCTAGAACAATTGAATGTTTGACCCCTGTGAGGGACTTAGTAAGATTGTCAGCCAACTGATTTTGAGTAGCCACAATGATGAAGAGAGATTAAGCCTTCTTGCAACTTGGTTCTTACAAAGTGACAGTCTACTTCAATATTCTTAGTTCTTTCATGAAATACAGGATTGTGTGAAATGTGGATGGCAGACTGGCTATTAGAAAATACCTCAATGGGACTGGATTGAGCAATAGTAAGTTCTGCAAATATCCTGATCAACCACACCAGCTCTCCAACTACCTTCATAAGGGACATGTACTCTGCCTCAGGCCCTCAGCTAAGGATAAGGAGACAATCTCCTGCTTCTTGGATTTCCAACGAATAAGACAGTCTCCCACTAGAACAATATACCCAGTAACAGATCTCCTGGAGTCGGGGCATGAAACCCAGTCTGAAGCACCGTAAGCAATGATAGAGCAATCAAGATTGTTGAAGAACAAGATGCCCAGAGTATGGTCCTTTTTGAGTTATCTAAGAAGATGGAATGCTTCAGCCAAATGTGAATCTCTTGGAGCTTGCATAAACTGGCTCAAGAGCTGCACATTGTAGGCTATGTCCAGTCGAGTATTGGTGAGAAAATTGAGTTTTTCCACTAGCTTTCTGTAGTATGTAGGGTCTGGTAGAGGACTCCCTTCGTGTGCCTTCAGCTTCACAACAGGATCAAGTGGGGTGAGGACACACTATTGTAGTCAAAACACTGATATTCCTTTAAAAGATCTAAAGAAAATTTCCTCTGAGAAATTCGGACACTATCTGGTTTGTATAGGACCTCTAGACCCAAAAAGTAGTGAAGTCTGCATAAATCCTTTATTCTGAACCTTTTATCCAGGGATGCTTTTAAGCTTGCAATCTTTTCTGAATTAGTCCCAGTAATTATAAAATTATCAACATACACATTTACAAAGATAATGGATGAGGAAGTTTTCTTGCAGAAGAGGGAATAGTCATTTTCAGAATGTTGGTATCCTTTTGAAGACAATGCCTCAGTCAGTTTGGCATACCATTTTCTACTGGCTTGTTTCAAGCCATATAGAGATTTGTTTAGCTTGCATACCATCCTGCTTGAAATGCATTGTTCAACTACAAGACCAGGAAGAGCTTCCATATATACCTCCTCATGTAGGTCTCCATGGAGGAAGGCATTATTCACATCTAACTGGAATATGTTGCATCCCCTCTTAACAGCAATAGTGACTAGCACCCTAACAATTTTCATTTTCACAACAGGGGAGAAGGTTTGTGTAGTCAATCCCAGTCTACTGAGTATATCCCTTTACTACAGTCTGGATTTAAACCTTTCAATACTCCTATTTGCTTTATGCTTAACCTTATACACCCACTTGCAACCTATTGCTTATTTGCCAATTGGTAAAGGGACTAAGTCCCAAGTATTATTAGCATGGAGTGCCTCAAACTATATTTCAGAAGATAAAACATCAGGAGTGATGTGATAATGATTAGAGAATAAGGCATTTAAAGAAGGATTGTAGTAAGATGTAGTAGGCAGTTGACTACTACTAGGCAATTGGTAAACATAGTATTTTAGGTAAACAAGATTTTGATGATTTCTATTAGATTTTCTTAGAAGTGGTGTCTCTGACTGAACAGGTGCAGATGAAGATTGCACATTGCTGTCACCTGGAGATGTAGAACTAGGTGTATTGGGAGAAAGTGTTTTACTGGTGGGAATAGTCTCAGAGTAATGTTGCATGTCTGGAGATGTGTCACTAACAGGACTTTATCCAGTACATAGAGGAATGCTGACTACTATCATCAACAAAATTAGGAAATGAAACTGACTTAAGAACAACATGAATGGAAACATTTTTAGGGTACATAGCAAATGGAAACACATTTCATGAAATATCACATCTTTGGAGACATATATTCTCTTGGTATCTAGGCTTAGTACTTTGTAACCTTTTGTTCCAAACGGATATCCCAAGAAGATGTGATGAGTGGTTCTTGGTTCAAATTTGTCTCTATGCACTTTGGGTATAGTGAGATAACAGAGACAACCAAAAATTCTCAAGTGAGAGTAGTTGGGTTTCTTTTGATATAACAGTTCAAAAGGACATTTATTATTTAGGTAAATGGTTGGCAACCAATTTATCAGATAGGTGGCTGTCAAGATGCATTCTCCCCAATATTTGATTGGTAATTTGGACTAAAACATAAGTGCTCTAGCAGTTTCAAGAAGATATTTATGTTTTCTCTCTATTACACCTTTCTGCTGTGGTGTTCAGGGACAAGTTTTATGATGTCTGATCCATTTGGACTGGTAAAATAAGGAGGTTTTATGTCTGGTGAATTCTAAACCATTATCAGATCTAATGATTTTTTTAAATGTATTGAACTGGTTTTCAATCATGGTTACAAAGGCTTTTAAAACTTGACGAGCATTACTTTTGCAGCTTAACAGGTGATTCCAAGTGGATCCTCTAAAATAATCCACTAAAGTGAGAAAATATTTGTGGTTATCATGGGTAGTTACATGGTAGGGACTCCATATGTCTATGTGCAGAAACTCAAATAACTAGGAAGTAGTACTAGTTCTTTGAGGAAATGAGAGTCTGACTTGTCTTTCCATAGGGCATATGGGGAAAATAAAAGGTTGTCTTGGTGCAAATTTTGCAGATATACAAGATATTCCTCTCATTTTAACAAAAGGAACATGACCAAGCCTATTGTTCCACAGAGAATTTATATCATGCTTGTCAAACATGTATGAAGACTCATTCTTATTGTGTGAAATGAGAGTATTTATAGATTGTGGACTGTGATATGAATGAGTAGGACTAACAGACTCATCATTATTTACACTAGAAGCAGGAACACAATTGCAACAAGAAACTGAAACAATAGAGGGCAAGACAGTCTTTTTACCCTTCAGACACCTGGGCAGAGGTAATACAGTCCCTCTTTGCTAGTACCAATCACCTGAGGCCTCTTCACTGAAGGGGCCTGCAACAGACAAGACGTGTCACTGAATAATACAATACATCTAAGGTGTACTGCAAGGGAGTGAACAGAAATCAAATTATATTTGAATAATGAAACATAAATGACCCTATGTAAGACAATGTCTGAAGAAAGTATCACATCTCCAAATTCAAGAACTTTTATTCTATATCCATTTGGAAAGCTTCTTAGTAATGGATAGGGTAATGTTGCAATGTTAGTGAGTGCATTTTTATCAAAGGTCATATGGTTAGATGCTCCTGAGTCTATGATCCAAAGGTCATCTTTTGATTCAAAAAATTTTCATGAAGGTTCGTCAAAGTCCATAAAAGAAGTACATACTACAATACCTGCAAAGTTGACACTACCATTGGTGACATTACCATTGCCAGAAGATCCTCCTATATTCCCTGCTTGAAAATGCTGCAGTAAGTTCATTATCAACCCATATTGCTCTTTTGTCAGGTTGACATTCTGACTCTCATCATGTAGGCCCGACTCATCTCCATTCTCATGAATCATATCAGCTGGAGTTCCATGTACACTTTTCAGGAAGCCTTTTCCTCTGTTGCACTTGTGATTCTGGTTGTGATTTGGATTGTTCCCCTGATTGTAGGACTGATTATTGGGACGATTGGAGATTTGATTACTGTATGAATTGATTTGCGGGTATCTATGTAACTTGTAACACTTCTCCCTCGTATGACCCGATCTTTTGCATTAGTCACAAAATGGGCGACCCCTATTATTGTTGTTAACTATGTAATGTGTCTTGAAGTTCCTAGCTCCAAGAGGATTCTGGTGTTGTGGACTTGCATTCACATGTAGTGAAGTAGACTCCAAATTCAGTTGACTATTAGGTCTGAATTCCCTTTGCTTTTCTTCTTGTATTAATAGAGAGAAATCATGTGCCATGGAAGGTAGGGGCTTCATCATAAGAATACGCTATTGCATTATTATGCAGACTTCATTCAGGCCCATTAAAAACTGGATAAGTCGTCAATCCTGCTCTGTCTTGTGCATAGTTTCTTTTGCTCCACGCGTGCATTACATCTACATTGAAATTTGGCATTCAAAGTGTTCAGATCCTCCATAGTCTCTTCATTCATGTATAGTAGGTGGTAATATCTAAGCATCCCTGAACAAGGTCATTAATCTCTTTCTGAATCTGATATAATTTTTCCCCATTTGTTTGGTCATAACAATCCTCTAATTCCCTCCATATGTCAACTGAATCATTCACATATTAAACACTATCAGAAATTTCCTTAGCGAGGGAATAGGAACCACGAGCTTACCATGTCATCACACCTCTCCCACTGACGAAATTGAGGCGAATTAGGGTTAGGTTTCCTACACTCCCCATTAATAAACCCTAATTTAGTTTTGACCGATAGGGCTCGCAACACACTTGTTCTCCAGGATTGATATCCAATTCTGTTGAATGGAACCGGTACTAAAGTCACTCCAGGACTATTTGAAGGATGAATGTAGAGAGGACTACCTATGTCGATAACCAATTAGTCATTTCTGTTTGTGTCGGACGTAGTTTCTTCAGTCTAATCGATAGGCATGTGCGAGTTTCGATTTGGTAAAATTGAGGGGTATAACAGTCGACTCAGTGAATGGATGGACTAATTAAGTCGAAAAACTTTCAATTTGTGAAAAAAATTACATATCTGAACGGTAATCACTGAAACCCTAGCGAGCAATGAAAAACAGACGAATTTGAGAACAAAGAATGGAGAGGCTGACAGGGTCCGCACTAATGTCCGAGCTCTGATACCATAATAAGACTGTAAAGAAGCTCAAGATAATTGAGCTCCAATGGAGTTCTCTCGAATGTTGTGAGAGAAGGAGAGAAAAGGAGTGTGTGTGTGAGAGAGAGAGAGAGAGAGAGTGTGTGTGTGTGAGAGCACCGACAGAGCCTGTGCATTTGGTACAATGAGAACTCACTGATCAACTCTATTAATTTCCAAGTATATAGCTGTACTGCTCCAACTAAACTAACTAACTCTACCGACTTACTATACATTGTATAATGAATAAAATGAATTGAATAATAATAAGTATACTTAATAAACTTTGCTAGCACATTAAAATATTTCGTAAATTTTTTGTATTACACTCTCCATGTTCTTCCTTTTTGGTTCTCCCTTTTATCGGTACTCTTGATAGAGCTTTTTAAAATGATTTGTTGAGCTTCAACATTTGCGACTTGCAATTCACATGTCAAACAAAAAGTGCTCTCAAATAACTTAGGGAGGCATCTCACTGAAAGTTAGAAAGGGTTAAAAATGAAAATACATTTTTACTGTGCCGGTGGACTAATTTTTAGGAACTAACAAATGGGGTAATACTAACTTACTACAATTACCTACTAGATTAGCATAACTTATATATTCTCCTCTCGTTTCACTTTATGTGGTAAGGTTCAAATTACAAGGCTTAAAGTAATTAATTTTCAATATGAATTCTATAGATTCTTCAAGGTTTTTAAAAATAATATTTACATAATTTTTAAAATTTCGTAAAATTTACTATTGTAAGTCATAATAATTAATACTCCTATGTTTAAATATTTAAAAAAGCATAATCAAAGAAAATTTCTTTTGACTTCCCAAATATATAGTAATATCATCTCATAAACTGAAACAACAGACTCCACTATACATGTGAAATTTAACGTGTAAATGTACCTGCATCTTTGGACTGCTCCGTGTGACTAGCACGAGCTTCAAGATCCTGAACTTTCTTATGTAACTGCTTCACATACTCTATGGTGTCACCCAAAATGGAGGCTTTATCCATTTTCGTAACAAAAGGTACAAGAGACCTTAATATGATAAAACGTTCATTTAGCTTTTCTCTCCGACGTCGTTCTGCAAGTACATGATTTCCACTGGGCTCTTCTTGCGACGTTATACTACAGCCTTTGCGAAAGCGTGAAGCAGTACTGGAGGAATCAACAGTGGCGACGTCACGTGATTTCGGAGAAGCTTCAGATTGGTATTTAGTGTGAAGAAATGGGACAGTAAAGAGTATACTTTTGAGCAGCCACTGGGAGGAGGGGGAGGCGCCGCCACCGTCGAGCTCGAGAAGTGAGTCGTCGTGGCGGCGGCGGCAGTGGGCGGGAGTCGGGCTGCAGTCGACGGTGGTGCTAAGGCACAATGTGAAGGCAGATTGGACTGAGTCATGAGAAATACAGCCCATTGTGGTAGAGGAAAATTTGGAGCTTCGGTTCGAGAGGTGTTCAAGAATGGTTGATACTGTTTGAGAATAGTGCGTGTTTTCTTGTGATAATTCATCATAACTAGAGCCACCTGTACCTGCAGATTAATACTCCTATTAATGAAGTAGGAAATCTACTACGTATAATATGTTTTAGTAATAAGAAAATGTACACTATTAATATAAATAAAGTTAGATTTAATTTTAATATGTTACAGTACTGCTAGGAATTGTTTGGTTATAAGTGTAAAATCCACCCTTATTACTATGATGTCTGTTAGTTTTTCCATAAGTTATGAAAAAAATTACGTACTATGCAAACTAAAATGTAGAATATAATAAGTTAAGTTTAATTTTAATTCATGTATTTATAATGCTCATGCACATTCTTATTCAAATTTAGCCCATATGAAACGATATATAGACTTTTGTATAACTTATGCAAGTACTTTGTAATTTGAATAATAAGAAAAGAAATGCACCGAAAAGTGAATAACTTGTACCAAATCCTATGTGGCTAAGAAAAAGGCAACCGAACAATATACTCTCGATGTTCCAATTTATGTAATATATATTACTCCTACTTTTTAGTGTGTTCTACAAAAAAATGATACATATGATATTTAAAAATAATTTAACTTTATCCTTTATGGGATAATTTATAGTCATACAACTAGCTATCCTTTATATTATATCATAAGTTTCAAAATTCTTTGTTGCTTTCTCTTTTAAACCTCATGCACAATCCATATAACCTTACAATTGGGATGAATGAAGTATAATAACTGTTGAATTTTATATATGTATAATAACTCTTGACGTATCTTACCCAAAGGCCTTAAGGGTTATTTGGTTTGTGAACAAGTTAATTAGAGATTATAATATAGGAATTTGAATAATAACGGAATTTTTTAGTAGATATATTTTTATTGGTCATCAATATATGATTCATTGGACTAAAAATATAATATACGTGATATAATATAAAACATATGTTTTGTTTTATCATAGATAAACATGGAAAAACTTTTATTTTCAACTATAAACTTAGCTTTCTTAAGGGATCGAAGAGCTACGGGAGAAGAACAAAGATTTCCATTTATTGTTTTATCTGGTGACTGATAACAACATAATTATATATTATCCGACATGAGTTTGGCATAAAAAATATTAAAATTGTGGTATAAACAATTCTACGAAATTAAAAATCTACCCAGAGCGGGATACATTAATATTTTTACATTCTATCCCGAAATTACTATTCCTTACTAATAAACCTTTAAAATTAACTTCGTTGTGAATTTGTGAAGAGACATTTGACTTCACTCTAATTAATTCAAAATCTTTTAATTTTTCGATGGAGATATTTAAAATTTTATGGATAACTTTTTGTACTTGCTCAAAGTAGCAAAATGAATTAGATAAAGCGTCTCAAGGGTCTGCTGAGTGGGAAAGTAATAGTAGCAATTCAGACAACACGGACTTGTGGTAAAGGATAATGGGACATAAGTAAGAAAATATCACCAGCACAAACCTAAGGTACCCTTATGCTTATTGGCAGAGTTCATGGACTTCAATTTTACCTCACTTGAATCTTCAACTTTTACACGGAAAAAAGACTTTTTTCTTCTTCGTGGAATTACTAAATAGGAGTATAATTTAAGCTCAAATACATTTAAACTTCCATAACATAGGGTGTAATGTTTAAGTATTTTTATTTTAAAATACAAAAGATCATGTATGAACAATTAAATCATATTTTAGGAGTGTTTAGTGTAATTTACTCTAGCTAATATTACTCCCTCAGATTTTATGACATCATTCTTTATTAGTCCGTTCAAAAAAGAAATAACAAATTTTTATGTTTGAAAATAATTTAACTTTAAACTCCAATATTAGTTTTTGTAATACGTAAATGTTATATAATAGGTTTAAGAGGGCATATTTTTAAAGTCTTATAGCCACACAATGTCACATATCATGTATTTAATACGATTAGTTATACTTTTCCGTTTCAATTTATGTGACCTATTTCCTTTTTAGTCCGTGCCAAGAAGAATGACCTCTTTCCCTATTTGAAAATAATTTATCTTTATGTAATAATTTATAACCACACAACATATATGTGTCTTATTTTACATTACAAATTTAAAATTAAACTCCGTGTCCAATTAAATGGGTTCATAAATTGAAAGGGAGGGAGTAAAGTTTTTATAGTTTTTCTTAAATATAGTATTGAGTCAAACTACGTAGGGGAAAAGGAGAGTAATATACCTGGTAAATGCTGAAGGTCTTGGAAGTGAGCCCAGGTAAGGGCAGTCTCGGCTTTGAAAGAGTCAGCTTGGCGCTGGTAGTCAGCCGTGTTTCCAGCGCCAACCAAATGAAAATCAGAGTCCATATTATTAGAGCCATCATCGGGCGAGCCGAGCTGTATAGCCTCGGACATATCAAGCTGCATGAGTTCACTAGCCTCAACGGCTATAGGATTAGCCGCGCTTTGAATTGCTATACTATCCGAGTCCAACTCGGCTTCATCATCTTCTTCTTCCTCCTCCTCCTCCTCCTCCTCATCTTCTTCTCCGGCAGCTCCGCCATCTTGATGCGCAATATCAACATTGGCAGATGGCGAAGTATTGCCGGAGTAAAAATGTGGCTCGGAAAAGGTGGTGGGATTGGAAGTGGAGTGCTCAGATAAGGCTGGCTTTGGTAGCTGAGGTGGTTGTTGCTCAGTGAAAAAGCTCTTTACATGGTTTATGAATCCAATGTCTTCTTGAACCTATATATATATGTTGTTCATCATATCATGGATATGTACAAAAAAATTCCACAGGTTAAACTTCATTGATATTGACCTAAATTCTTAACATTAAATTACTGCAAATTATGTATTGAACTTTTGTTTTCTGTTTTACCCTTTCTGTAGTTCCCAGTTCCAGTACTCCATCCAAGAGAGGAATACCGACGACCGTCTGCATGCATTGTGAACAATGATAAAGTATTAATTAGGAAAAAGAATACAGAGTATTTTTCTTTTCGGGTAATGAAGTATTCCCTTCGTTCCTTTTTACTTGTCCGGTTTGTATTTTGCAATCCCTTTAAGAAAACATTAATCAAGTGTTTATTTTACAAAATTATCGTTATTAATGGTACTTTAAAAATCTAAATTTGATTGACAATACACCAGTTTAATTAGTTTGGAAAATGGTTATTTTAATGATAAAGGTTAAATTAGAAGGAAAAAAAATAATTTTTATTTATCTGCCAACGTGATCCAAGTAAATGGAAAACACGCTGGATAAGTAAAAAAAAAAAAAAGGAAAGGAGTGAGAATAGTTTTCAGAAACCGTTAAACAATAATTGGAAAGCTAAAAATTAAATTAATACTATGTGAAAGGGTATGTAATTACCTGTATGCGGGCACTCTAGTAGGCATGTCAGTTACCGTCAACAACCAACAAGAAAATAACCAGTTAATTAAATTGCTGGAAGAGAGAAAAATAACAGTTTATCTTGAGGCACAATTCCTAAAGCAATTAATTTAATCAGTACCTTCTAAAAGTTAAGAAGCAACGCCAATTAATTTAGCATCAAATATGCTACTTATATATTCAACAGCAGTGAAGAGTCAAAAAGATATCGTTGTATATATATACCTTGGCAAGAATAGCTCTACAGAAGACTTTGCTATCAACCTCGTTTGCGCCCATAATCCATATGTGATGTTTCTTTGAATAAGTCTTGCCTGGTAATCTTTTTTTTTCATTAAATAATAATGGTCAGAACTCGGAGGTGATGTTTCCAGTTAAGTACTAACCTATACAAGTAATACATGCAAAACTGTGCTTATGCATTTTTGAGGCAGATGCGGCTTCTGGAGTTGAGGCTTTTGCGGTTCTATGGTAATTTCAAATTAATATTCAATAATATTTGAGTTCACAGTTCAATATTTATAAATATTTAATAAATTTTTATTATTGAGTTCTCGATAATCCATAGTCAATGCTTTAGGTCTGTCCTGATTTGACCGAAAATGTCGACCCTTAGTTACATCAAAAGGACAATGACATGGCAGTATGTGAATGAATGTCCTACACATTTACTAGCCATCAGTTCTTGGAATGAGATTTACTGTACCTTGGTACTATATATGACCTTCTCCAGCCTGCTCCAATTTTTACGTAAGATTTTGGTGTTTTGGTGCTCCAATTCAATATTCTTTCTTACACAATTTTGGTGTGACACTGTTTAACAACACTTTTCTTGTTCATCAATATTTTTTTGTTATATAGTAGTATTTTAAATTTAACATATTATAACTTTTGTAATTACTTATACTTTTTATATAATATTTTTATAATATTAATTTTATATTTTAGTTTTGGTGTATAATTTTTATAAATTAATTTTTGTATATATTATTTTTATATAAAATTATAAGTTAATTTTTATTATAAGTTATAATTGTATAAAAAATATAACCGTAACAAAAATGAAAAGGGAAAATATAAAATATAATATGTTAATATTCATTAAATAACATAACAAATACATATTTAATACAGTAACGACAAACATAGACTACAATTGAAAATACATTAAATAACATTATGGGATGAGAAAATTACAACAATAATCTTGTTCTATGGTAGTGTGATGACCCAAGGGGTCATTTTATGAATTAAAACTTCGTTCTAGGCTTATTAGCCATAAAGAGATTAAATTTAACTATCCCAATTTACGTGCGCAGTCCAAACGTGAAGTCGGAAAGCTTTTATGTGAAAAAAAATATAAGAAATAATAATTTTTAGAATTTAAGTTGGTTTTAGTTGACTTGAGTCAATATTTTGAGTAAACGGATCCGGATCTGTGTTCCGATGATCCCGGGAGGTCCGCAGTAAAATGTGGGACTTGGGCGTATGCTCGAAATTATATTCCGAAGTCCCAAGCCTTAGAAATCAATTTTTGAAAGAAATTATTTTGCTGAATGATTAACGTTGCGCTTAACCAGATCCAAAAGGGGAGAGGACACACACCGTTCGGTGAGTGAAAGACGAGGAAATGCCGATTCCAGTGGCTCCTAGGAGGCGCCGTGCGTCGAGTATACACCCGGTACCCAGCTTCCCGTAAACGATACGACAATGGAAGATCCTTAGACATAATAGCCCTCATTACAGGAACAAATAAAGAAAATAATTAATTTTGAAACCATTAGTATCGGGACCGTATTTTAGTTTCGGTGCCCGGTACAGATTTGTTATAGTATTTAAATACTATCCGTGAAATTTGGTAAAAATCGGAGTTTATTTGACGTGATTTGGACGTCCGATTGAAAAATAGTGAACTTTAAGTGTTCTTGAGAAAAATGATGAGTTTTGAGGTTTAATTCATAGTTTTACATGTTATTTTCATGATTTGATCACACGAAAAGTTCGTATGATATTTTTAAACTTGCGTGCATGTTTGGTTTAGAGCCCTGAGAGCTCGGGTGAGTTTCGGATAGGCCATAGAATATTTTACACTTAGGAAAATTTGTTGGTTTTTGCTGTTTTCTGGTGCCCAAGTCCTTCTCTTCTTCGCGTTTGCATTACCTCAGTCGCGAACGCGTAGTGTAAATAATTGGGGTCATTTTTGTTCTATGAGAACGCGTAGACCCTCACGCGAACGCGAAGCACTGGTAGTTAAAGCTTCGCGAACGCATGCTGGGCTACGCGAATGTAGAGGGTAATTGGTCCTGGAGGGAGGGAGCCTAGTTGTGCTATGCGAACGCGGCCCACCTTACACGATCGTGAATGCCACTGACCCATTACTTTATGCGAACGTGGGGCTTTTGCATCCGTACCCACTTTTTGTGCCACGTTTTAACTTATACCCGCTTTGTAAAAAAATTTATATCCGTACCCGCTTTTGCGCATGCGAGGCTGAAGTAGCAAAGGCAAACACGCAAAACTTCAGCATTCTAGTAGACGGGCCTGAAGTAGCTTGCGAACTTCAGCTCTAGAGCTGAAGTTCCCAAGTTATAAAGACAAAAACTTCAGCATACGGGGCTGAAGTTCTTCAGCATACGAGGCTGAAGTTCCCCAGTTATAAAGACAACAACTTCAGCATACGGGGCTGAAGTTCCCCAGTTATAAAGACAAAAACTTCAGCATACGGGGCTGAAGTTCTTCAGCATACGAGGCTGAAGTTCCCCAGTTATAAAGACAACAACTTCAGCATACGGGGCTGAAGTTCTTCAGCATACGAGGCTGAAGTTCCCCAGTTATAAAGACAACAACTTCAGCATACGGGGCTGAAGTTCCCCCAGTTACACTTGGGGACTTCAGCTCTCTCTAGAGCTGAAGTTTTATCTTTGTAACTGGGTAACTTCAGTCCCGTATGCTGAAGTTTTTGTCTTTATAACTTGGGAACTTCAGCTCTAGAGCTGAAGTTCGTAACTTGGAAACTTTGTCTTTGTAATTGGGGAACTTCAGCCCCGTATGCTGAAGTTTTGTCTTTATAACTGGCGAACTTGAGCTTAACTGGTGAACTTCAGCTCAACGAGGGAAAGGGAGCTGAAGTTATTTAAAAAGTGGGTACAAGTTAAAAGTTTAAAAAAAATCGGGTATAGGTTAAATGGGAGCGATAAAATAGAGTGCCCCGCGTAATTTTTACTGCGAATGCGAGCAGGCCCACGCGAACGCGATGAAGGCCTGCCAGTCATATTTAAACACTGTTAAACACGGACATAACCCTTTCTTTCACTATTTTTCGAACTACCAAGTCCTAGATAGAATTTTCTTCACCAAAGTTCATCCCCAAAGTGTTGGTAATCAATTCTAAACTCTATTCTTTCAATTACCCAATATTTTTCATCACTTTTAAATCAAAAATCAAAAAATTTCATGGTAAAAATTGAGGTTTTGGATAGAACTAGAAAAATTTGTAAAATCGAATCTTTACCTCAAATTGAGGTCGGATTTAGAAACTAATTGCATATTCAGGTTCGGGGATGAATGGGTAAACGTAATTTGGTCCGAACCCCGAGTTTGGACCAAGCGGGCCCGGGACCGGATTTTAACTTTTTTTTAGAAAACTTAGGAAAACAATAATTTTTCAGTAAAATTAGTTCCTTTAGCATAAATTAATAATATTAAACTAATTGTGATTAGATTCGAGCAAGTTAGAAGCAAATTCGAAAAGAAAAGCGGTAATTGAGCAGTGAGTGGCCTGCGAATTTGAGGTAAGTGCTTGGTTTAACCTTGACTTGAGGGAATATAAATCCCCACTTAAATTCTATGTGAATTCGCATGTGTGGTGTATAGGTGAGGTGACGAGTATCTATGCACCACCAAATTGTCTGTCAATTATGATCCATTTCCCCGATTTCTAATTATTTGCTTCCGGGCTTAATTGTTTCATGATCATGGAGGTTTATATGTCTATTTGGATTGGTAAAATTGTTGTTGAGTATTGCTTCAAGTATTTTGGAAGTGTTGAATGTTCTCTCGGTTTTGTTGTGTTAGATAAGGATTGAGCTGATTGCTAGTGTTACGATATGTATATAAATTTCGGTTGGCTTCGTTATGAAATGATAATTGATGAAGTTTTTGAGTTTTACAGCTTCTATTTGTAATTGTTGATATAAAAATGTTGTGAAAGGCTTGGCCTGAATTGTGAAAGTTTTTATCAATAAACTGATATGATATGTCTGGTGGGAGCAGGTTGCACGCCGCAACAAGGAGTGATAAGGGTGGACATGTGGGATCGGGTTGCACACTGCAACATGAGAAATAAGGGTGATATATATATAATAAGGATCAATAAGGGTGGACAAGTGGGAGCGGGTTGCGCGCCGCAACAAGGAGCGATAAGGGTGAGTATTTATGTTTTACGGATTTTCAAAAATAAGGATTTGGAAAAACTCTGATTTTATTTAAAAGGTTTTCATACTCTGTTTTTTATTGTGATTTAAATTGAAAGTTGGATTACAATTTTTATTTGAGAAGAGTTAGCCGAGTTGCTTTTATTTATTGTTGCAAGTTACTGGTTATCGAGTTTATTATTTTGTTTCTTTCTTACTTTATTATATATATTGTTTACAGGTTATGTAGTTAATGCCCCGCCGTAGCCTCGTCACAACTTCGTCGAGGTTAGGCTCGGCACTTACTCAGTACATGGGGTCAGTTGTACTGATACTACACTCTGCACTCTTTTGTGCAAATTCAGTTACCGGCCAGAGTTAGGAGATCTTAGTAGCTGCACATTTTGTTCGGAGATACGGGGTAGATCTGCTGGCATCCGCAGACTCCTGGAGTCTTCTCCTATTCATTTAGATACCGTTTTACTTCATTCGAAAGAAATATATTATTTCTTTCATCTCTTCTTAGAAGTTCGTGAATTGTGACACCAGACCCTGGGGTAGCCTTAGAGTTATATATATTTAGTTCGTGGCTCGATTTATTTATTTTTTTAACATTTTATTTATGAGGTTATTCGCTGGAAATCATTAGACTTAATTTACTTTAAATTTATTTTATTGTGTTTAAATAAGTAACCAAAGGAAAAATAGCTAATCGAATTCTAACATTAGTTTGCCTAGCAAATGTGGTGTTAGGCGCCATCACGATCCCTAAGGTTGGGAATTTGGGTCGTGACAGGTAGGCCGCTTCCAGATCCACAAATATCGATTATTAAAATATGAAGATTTAACCCAAATAGCCGCACACCTAATTTCTTAAACTTAAAATAGTCGGCAGACATATAATATAGATATAATTCATGTCCAATATATGTATAATTATGTATAATCAATATATAATTTATGTATACCGGCTAGAAAAAGTAAAAATTAAATATGACCGGCGATTTGAGTAACAATCCCTTAAAATATTGAGTGTATGTGGCTGTTGAAATTGTTGACTTCTTTTATCAATTATTCATTTTTGTTCTTACCGAATAAATTCACGAATATTTGGTATTTGCTTACAATTTATATTTAAAAATTTACAGTATAAAATAATTATATTTAAAAAAAAAAAAGAATTTGTTGGATGAAATAAAAAAAAATATAGAAGAGAAAGAAAAATATAAAAGAGATATTCTTTTTTGGTGTAAAAGTTAGTAATGGATTGGAGTTAATTTGTACTATTTTGGTGTAAAAAAATGGTGTAAGGGTTGGAGATTCCATAACAAACAGCAAATTTCGGAATAGTTTTGATAAATGAATATACTGAAATATTAGTGATTTTAGATTATGTGATTTATATTTGTGATCTTGAGTAAATCATTACATTTATGTGGCTATTGAAGTTTTTTGATTAAGACCAAAATGAAAGTTCTAAGTTAAATCTTTTTTTAATTTAAATTTAATCATTTTTTTAACAGATAAAAAATGAAATATGAGTATATAAACTAGAATGACGGGAGTAAAGCTTAGAAATCAAGCAAGCATACTCTAAGAAGAAAATAGAAATAGTTCAAATCCTGAATCCGCGGCCTAAATCTTTGTTTCTTTTTCTTTTTCCTCCATAATAGATTCGTTTAGGTGGGGCGGCGACACATTGACAATAATGCCAGAAAAAAACACACACTTACTATTTTGTCCTACTATATGCGTATTGCAAAAAGAAGACGCAGTTAAACAATAATTTCTTCAGTAAAAACAATTTTTTTTAAAATTGTTATTCCAAGTATTCGTAAAGCGATAAACAACTCATTAATACAGCAAAGTCAATTATTCCCTCAACAAGGAAGCATTAACGTTACCAAACATCTTATTTTATCAGCACATTTATTGATCTTTAGCAGACAGACTTGCATGAGTTTCTATCAATATATATATGGTTTCTCATTAATCAATTACTTAGGAAGTCACAGTTGAAATTGCTTCTTTTGTGTATTCTTGCTTTTATTTCGATGTAACAACCCTCATACTCTCTCCAATTAATTACTACTCCTACTTTGTTTGGTGAATATTGGATATCGTGTGCTCACTCTACGGTCTACTACCCATAGGAAGTTGGAACACTGAATTTATTATGGTTAATTGTTATACTAATTCTTTGTCGGGATGAAAATAGAGAGTACGTAGTTGGCAATTTGGAAGAAGAAGATTATTATTTATCCCATAAAATTCTTTTGAGTATAACTCTTTTACATTATCAAATAACTAAAAAGATAGTAAGAGTTTAGTTTTGTTTACTTATAGTGTATAGATTTTTTGCACCGTTTATTAGATTAAGTTGATCAACGATACCTTTTGATTTTGCATAATAATCCCAATAAAATAACTCAAAAAATAAAGTAAGAATTATTATAACCAGCTAATTAAATTGCACTGTAAACTTTTGTTTTCATATTATAGTATATCCAACTTAAATCGAAAAAGTAACTACTGATAAGATAAACGTTCATAATAAATAGGTTTAGTAACATAAAAAATATGATAGGTAAACGGTCGTACAACATATCCTAGTAATTATTTTACAAAGAACGATATGGTAGCTGAGGAACTTACCCGATGCCAGGAGGAAAAGAGAAAGAAACACACATGAGATAAAACCACTCGGATTCCGTCAAGTCCTCCGGTGACAAAGCTGCCGACGGCCTTCTCGCCGGCTGATTTGACTCGCCGGCGGAAAGTGATTCGTAAAGTTCTCTAAGCTGTTGGCTTCTGTGAAGAGAAGCTTCCTCAGCGCTAACTTCCATTGGCTGCACAGTCTTTCTAGTCTTTATAGCCCCATTGTAATATCCATCTCTCCACACTAACACCCTATGAAACAGCAAAATACATTTCCATATAATATATATTAAGTACTTATCATGTTTTGAATTTGCAAGTGCAATAAAAATTTAGACAAGGGAAATAATCTGTATTCTTTGGTAGTGGCTGATTCCTCCTTGAGTTTGCAAAATTCAGTGTAAAATAAAACTAAGTATAAATAGTTAGATTTAGATATACATTCCATAACAACTACCTTAAAAAGGTCTAAATTCTATATACTCCTTTTTGTTCAATAAGATGATTCTTGATATGAAAGAAAGACACCTTTGTAAGGACTTAAGTTATTTTCCACCCATATATTGAAATAAAAAGTGCGATACAAGTTAGACAAGAGGAAGATCTTTTATTCAATGACAGTAGTGGATTCAATCATGAGTTCAGTAGAATTTAGTTAAAGATAAAATATAAATAAAATTAGATATATATTTCAAAATTCAGTATTTTCAATATTTGAATTCTGAATCCGCCGAACGAAATGATAGGAAGAAAAACATACCCTTGTTGGGGACATAATTGCCAGAAAAGAGTATATGTCCATTGAACCGATTGCACAGCCTTCTGCAACATGGTTTGCATCTGGCTGTTAGGCAGTATCTCCGTCATTGTATATGCAAAGGATGTATACAATAGACAAAAAAATAGCTGATCAAAATTATCAGATATATATAAAGGTATTTTTTGGAATTTGCAAAGAAGAAATGATTAATTAAGTGTTTGAAGAGGAGTAAGGGTTTGACGGTGGTTGATTTTGACTGGTTGGTGACTACCAGATGGTTAAGGTCTTTGGTTCTGTGAATGACATGTTTTGTAATTAAACATATATTGCTATTTATAGATTTTGTAACCATTGTAAGGTACGTTTTCTAGCGAGTCAAGATTTAGTAAGAGACGAGACGAGACGAGACGAGGGTAGGAGGAAAGAATGGGTGTTGGATTTTGAAGTGGTCCATTGATTATTACTCGATTATTGTGAAGACAAAACTTTCCTAAATTTAATGATTTAATTCTTTCTTTTAAAAGGAATGGAGGACGGAACACACAGCACTTTTTTATTTTCATTTTTAATATGGGCATCAGTTCTTTTTAAAATAAAAGTAAAAATAATTAGAGACTACATAAAAATGCACTAGAAGTATTGAAAAATTTAAGCATTTATAGCCAAGAAGCAGTTTCATTGTTTGATTCTTTTTTTTGGTCAACGGGAAATTATATATATTAAAATTACATTACATAGTCGGGGTTGGGTATTGTAATCCCCCTAAAACGGGCATATTTTGTTCTAGTGTATCAATATTACATGTCAAAAAATGTCTAGTTACTTCAGTTCCTAAGATGTTTGCTCAAAACAAATCATTTGCTAATACCGGAGGAATTGCTAGCATGGTAGTCCTTCCCAAAAATTTGATTTTGCTGCTTCCTTTGCCAATGCATCGGCCACTCTATTTTGCTCCCTGCAAATGTGTCTCACCACTACTCTGGTCATCCTTTGGATCAACAACCTGCATTCACATATAATAGGATCCTAAGTTATCTTTCATGTGATTAACATTCTTATTACCTCTGCCGAGTCTCTAGCTATTTCTAGAGGAACCCATCCATTTTGTTATGTAATTTGGAGGTCCTTTAGCAATGCATTTAATTCTGCCATAGTGTTGGTAATGTGTGGCGTGTGTTCCATATACCCCAGAATCCAGTCCCCATTATGAGTCCTAAAGACCCCATCAATTCCCACAATGCCTGAGTTACCATTAGCTGCTCCATCAATGTTGATTTTGTAGTGCCCTTCATGGGGGGCTCCCATTTAACTCTGGTAGGAAAATGCTTCCTAGTAACACCTTTTTGTACTATTGTGTAGTACTCGGTTGATTTGGCAATGGTGATGTTAGCAGAGATGGTATCTTTCTTATTATTAAAAGGGTTATGGTTTCTAGTTAGCCAAATGTGCCAGAAGCAGAAAAGAAGAATGATTTTCATAAGATAATGTTATTAAAGGAAAGCTTCCTTAACTTATTCCTAAAGGTGTCAAACGGGCCGGGCTGGCCCGGTTCCGAACCGGCCCTGATTGGTTTTAGACCGGACCGGTGGAAGAGGGCTGGGAAGGGCTAGGTTGGGACAGGAATCGGCTTGTGCTGGGAAACATTTTAACATCGGTTAACTGGACCGGCAAAGTCTTGTCATTTGTGAACTGGTTAACCGACTGGCCCAGACCGGTTCAATGACTAGTTCAAATTTTTTTATTTTTTTAATAATCTTGACCGTTGGCAATGGTTAACTGCCATTTTGACCATTGACCAACGGCTAATTTGCAAGAATAGTCCCCTTTTAGGTATTTTTTAAAAAATAACACTTTTATTATTTACTAGTTTAGCCTTTTGAAAAATTATAAATAGAGCCCCCTTCTTCTTCTTCATTTCTTCACTCATCTCTCAATTCTCAAACCCAAATTCTCAATTGTCATTCTCTCGTTCTTCACCTAAATTGCAGTCAACTATTTAACTCTCATTTTTTTTTGAAATTTTATTTATGGTATTATTTGAAGTTTGAACTTTGAACAATTGCAGTTTCTTCGTGGTAGCATCGGAGTTGCGAAATTCAATTTTAAGACTTAAAAAATATCAAGTGTTCTATTTATTGTGGAGTTCGGTGCACTCGTTCGGAACTCTTTCTCTTATTTAATATTTATTTGCATATTTAATTTTTATTAGTAGTTAAATTTTCACAATATGTTTAAATGCTACAAAAGAGTTTGTAATAATGTTGCTAATCGGGGTAATCAGAGAAATAGAAAAAGAAGCACTACTTCAACTTTTTGTACAAATTCAAATGACTTTACACATGTTTCTAAAACATCACCTGATAATTATATAAATTATGAACAATTACATGAAGATTACAGTATAGAAGATAATGAATTAGAAATTGAAGATGAGACACCACCTACACCTAGTAGTGTTGGAGTTGGTAGCAGGGGTGATGGTCGTGGCACTAGTAGTAGACCACCTGTGGTCCTGGCTAGTAGTCATCGGAGAAGGAGAAGTAAAGTTTGGAAATATTTTGACGAAATAGAGAATATTGATAGAGTTAGATGCAAAATTTGTAAAGATGATTTTAAACATAAGATTGGAGGAAGTTTTGGGAGATTGGACACTTAGTAGACATTGATGCTGCTGTTAATAATGTAGGCATTGTTAATCCCGCTATTCCTTGTACTACTTCTACTACATCTGCTACTATGGATGAAAATGAAGGCCTTGATGATTTTAATATTTGGTCTACATTTCCTTCCACTCAAACCAATAGCAGGAACATTGATGAACTTCAATTCTATTTGCAAAAGCAAACAAAGACCGCGCACAAAGAAATTTTCACCCTTGGCATGGTGACATATAAATGATAGCAATTTCCTGCTCTTTCAGCAATAGCTCGGGACGTGCTAAATGTTCCAATTTCAAATTGCACATAATAGAGTGCATTTAGTCAAGCAAAACAACAACTAGGAGATACCCGTCACTCATTGGGAAGTAATGCTTTGGAAGTTTTACTATGTTTCTGAGATTGGATTAGATCGGAACGAAGAAATCAAGGATGTGAAGATGTTGATAAAACAGAAGACGAGGAACTTGGAGATATATTAACACATGGTAACCCATCTGAATTTAACACTCCAGAAGATGGCCAAGAAGTTCATATTGATTATGAAGAACTTACTAGGGCAAGGCAAAACTTTTGAAGTTTGAAGATTATATTTAATAATTCAAATTTGAATTTACTTTTTTTTCTTTAATTTAGCTGTTGCAAAATATAAACTTTAATTTACAAATTTGAATTAAACAAATACTTGCAAATTATAAGTTAGTTTTTTTTCATCTTCATTGTATTATCTTAAATTCTTAATGAGATATTCAAATATAAGGCTTTTAAAGCCTTTGAAGTTTTTATTCAAAATTCAAAATTTAAGGCTTTTAAAGCCTTTGAGATTTATTCAAACACTCTTTTTATAAGATTATTTTTATGTTTTATATTTTTACTTTATCTTAATATAAATTATGATAGTTATACAAAATACACAAATTTAAAAAAAAAAAAAAAAACTAGCCCGCCCTGGTCCCTTAGGCCCGAAACAGTTTTGGTTCAAATTTTTACTAGCGAGGCTTAGACCCAGTAAGACCGGTATTTTGAAATCGATACCCGGACATGTATGAAGACCGACTAGTCTATTTTTCCTCTAGCTCGGCCCGACAAGGCCCCGGCTGCGTGACACCCATACTTATTCCAAGTGGTTGGCCATAGCTGGGCTGTAAAGATGGGATTCAACTGCTGGCTTTCAATAGTTCCTTTTGATATTAGATCATGCCAGAATTGAGTTGCATTAGGCATTTAAAAGAATATGTGCTCACTAGTTTCAGGAATGGTTGAGCAGAAACAACATACAAGGTTGCAATTTACTATAATTCTGTGCAGGAAAGCACCAATTGGGAGCCTGTCCTGTGCAAGCACCTAGATGAAGGTTTTTATTTGGTGTGGGACTTTTAACCTCCATATACAACTAAAGTTACCCCCTTCCTAATTCATCAGTCTTATTGTTGTTGCTAAAGAAGGCATAGGATGATTTGGTGGTAAAGGAACCATTTGAAGTCATCCCCCAAATTAGCCTATCTTCCTTAGCAGAGTTTGTAGGGATGCATGTTGATTTGATTAGGTTAGTTATATCCTCAGGGAGGTTCATGGATATTGATGAAATATCTCAGTTTCCTGAATTGTAGATAGTAACCACTTTGGTAGCAATGTCGTTTGGGGGTGAGTGGACCTTGGACCATGTCCCTAATGGTGTAGCGACCCGGTCGATTGTCTTGAGAATTTAAGTCCCGTTCAGTAGTATAAGGTCTTGGGAAGCTTTGTATTATGTGTATTGACTTGCATGCATGGTCGAGTTCAGTTACTGGATGATTTGGAGTCAAATCGGAAGAATGATTCTAGTTTTGGAAGCTTAAGCGGTAAGAGTTGACCTGAATTTGACTTTTGTGTAAACGGCTTCGTAATGGATTTTGGATGATTTCAACAGATTCGTATGGTGATTTTGGATTTAGGCGTGATTCCGGATTTAGATTTGGAGGTCCGTAGGTTAATTTGAAGCATTTCGGCGAAAGTTGGAAAATTTGAAGTTTGGAAGGTGGAGAGGTTCGACCAAGAGTTGAATTTGGTGATATTGGGGTTCAGAATGCGGTTTAGAGAGTTGGAAAAACTCCGTATGTCATTTGGGATACGCCTGCAAAATTTAACGTCATTCCGGGTTGATTTGATAGGTTTCAGCGCGAGTTTTAGAAGTTGAAAGATTTGAAAGTTCCTAAGTTTGATTCATGGTTCGATTCGTAGTTTCAATATTGTTTGATATGATTTGATACCTCGAGCGAGTCCGTGTTAGGTTATGAAACTTGTTGGTGTGTTTAGACGGGGTCCCGGGGCCTCGGGTGTGTTTCGGATGGGCTACGAGCCATTTCCTTCTATGTTTGGACTGCTGAACTGCTGATGTCTGGTTTCCTTAATTGCGTTCGCGTCAATTCCTCCACGTTCACATAGTGTAATTTTGGAGGATGAATTAATTTTCCTTCGCGTTCGCATGATTTCATTCGCGATCGCGAAAGTATGCCTTTCCCTTCTTCGCGTTCACATCTGCCTCTTCGCGTTCGCGTAGTACAAACTAGGAGCTGGGCGCTGGTGACTATTTCCTCTATGCATTCGCATTCTTCTATCTGCGAACGCGTAAATGTGCTTTCTCTTCCTTCGCGTTCGCGTGCTGCTTCACGCGTTCGCGTAGCCCAGTTCCTGGACCATTAGATTTTCCTTCTTCATGATCACACATGTTTGTTTGCAATCACGTAGCACTAATTCCAAGCAGTAACCATTTCCTCTTTGCGATCACAACTCTTTTTCCGCGATCGTGATGTACAATATCTGGGCATAATATATAGTACTCTATTTCGAGGGTTAGCCATTTTCACCATTTTTGGAGTTCTAGAGCTCGATTTTGAGCGATTGTTTTGTGTGTTTTTCAAGAAAATCGATTGGGTAAGTGTTCTTCACCTAGAATTTATCATATTCCATGATTATATATTTATTTTTATCATTAAAATTAGTTGTTTGAGTTGAGGAAAAATGGGGATTTTGAAGAAAATTTTCAAAAAGTAAAATTATGATTTGAGGCACAAATTGGTATCGGAATTTGATAAATTTGGTATCGTTGAACTCGTATCGGAATGGGTGTTCGGATTTTGTAAAATTTGTCCGGTTTCAAGGTGCGGGCTCGGGGGTCGACTTTTGAGTTTATTTTTAGTTTTTGATAAATATTTAGATTTTATGATCCGAAATAGTCTCTCAGGAGTTTTATTTATGCTTTGAAGTTATTTTGGCTAGCTTTGATCCGCCCGAAGGTTTATTTAACCCGAGAATTCCATTTTAGAGTATCGGTCTGTTTGCTTTGAGGTAAGTATCTTGCCTAACTTTGTGTGGGGGAACTAGCCCTTAGGATTTGAGTCTTCTATGCTAATTGTATCATGTGATGTACATGTACGTGTGGTGACGAGTATGTGCTCGAGCTTATTTGTGGAAGGTTGGCCTTTTAGGGTTCTCAGGTCGTTGTATTCACTAATATGAATTTGTTTTCTTATGATGAAGTTCCTATTTACTAGTTTCACCTCTATCTGCTTTAATTTGAATTAATTGCTTCATGATCCACTCTTATTTCCTATTTGACTCTTATATGACTTAACTGAAGTTGTTACCTATTCTATTTCCATGCTATCCCTCCCTAATCGATTCTCCTTAATTGGAAGTATAATTATCTCTTCTATAATTGTTCATCCTTAATTGAGGTTATGATTATCTTTCCGCTACCTATCCTTAATTAAATTTGTTGTATCTCTTTCGTAATTGATCAACCTTAAAAGAAGTTTAGGTATCCTATATCCTAGCTGACTTATCTATATTTGGAATTATTGATTCGTGATATCTCCCTTGTTGTTGAACTATACTTTTTGGGACCGTTGTTACATATTATTTTCTACCTCGTTGAGCTGTTCTTATTATGACTCGTATTCTCTATTGTGGTTATTCCTTGTGAACTAGTTCTACTATTTTTTGTGATCAAAAGTTCTTGAATTAATTTAGGTGCCGTACTTTTATGTTATTGTCATTGTTTCTTTGGTACTCAGTGTTGTGGTGCACGAGGTTTCTGTTGTGCAGTTGTTATTGTGATGCATGAAGTTTCTGCCGTGCGGTTGGGGTTGTGTTGCACGAGGTTTCTGTCGTGCTATTGTTACTGTTGATTATTGCACATGCGACGTGACAAGGCGGGCTATATCTGTGTGTTTGCGTATGTAGCGAGACAAGCTGGGAATATTATTATGCACGTGTGACGAGACAAAGCGGACATTTACTTTATTATTGTACACGTGGAGAGACAAGGCGGGCTATGTCAGGGATTGATTTGTGATGACTTGTGATGGCCTGAGGGCATTCTTGTTGTTGATATTTGTGATAGTGGTGCACCTATCTGTGTGAGTTTTATCTTGTGAAGAATTGTGGGAAAACATTTTGCGCGCTGTCCATTTTCTCTATACTTACTAGGTGGCATGAAGTATGTTAGAACACTTGCACAAGCATATACGCAGTTAATCACTCTTATCGGTTAAGAGAATGGATCTTGATATTGTTGAGTATTGATGCACACCCTTGTTTACTTGCCTTCTATGCGAGAATGACTCTATTGGCACATGAGTCGTCAGTGCGGTTATAAGTTTATAATGAGGGCACATGATTCCAAGTGTTTAGGGTTTCGGAATTGGGACCCGTGGAAATGTGGATATTTTGAGGTTCGGTACCTCGTAGAGGTTATTGGCTAAAACCCTGTGTGAAAGCGGCCGTTTTTGTTGAGTTGCTACTTGCCTTTCCTTTATCCGTGATCACCGAGTTTAAACTATGTTCCGTTCATTCTACTGTGTCATTATTATGATGTTCCTCTATTAGTTGTTGCTTTTCTTTTCTTACTGTAACTACCGTATTATTTGTCATTATGCGTAGTCTTTATATAGATATCGTATTTTGTTGTTTCTACACTTATACTTGTCCAGGTTATTTAGTTCATTAGGTGTCTTGACTGTCCCTAGTCACTACTCCACTGAGGTTAGTCTTGATACTTGCTGGGTACCGCCGTGGTGTACTCATACTATGCTTCTGCACAATTTTTGTGTTGATCCAGGTAATTCGAAGTTAGTTGATCGTTAGTATCTGCACGGATTGTTGCTGTGGAGACTCAAGGTAAACCTGCTGCTGCGTTCGTAGGCTTTAGCGTCACCTTCTAGTTTTTTTATTGCAATGTTTATCTTTATTTCAGAACATTTGTTTTTAATGGTTTTCTAGGAAAAACTCTGTAGAGCTTATGACCTGTGCTACCGGTGTTAGGATATTAAAATTATAAAGAGATTTCTATTTCGAAATTGTCATATGTTAGTTTAAATATTGTTATTATTGAGCTAATGTTAGGCTTACTTAGTCCTTAAGACTAGGTGCCATCACGACACTCAACGGAGGGTAAATTGGGCCGTGACAAGTTGGTATCAAATCTCTAGGTTCATAGGTGCTACGAGTCATAAGCGAGTTTAGTAGAGTCTGTTGCGAGTTTAGTATAGTCTTGCGGATCGGTACAGAGACATCTGAACTTATCTCCAAGAGGCTACAGAACTATTAGGACAATTTCACTTCCTTCATTCCTATCGTGCGAGTTTATTAATCTCGAAGTTTAAACTTTTATCATTCCATTCTCTCACCATATAGTGAGGACACGAGCTGCAGTTACTGATGACGCTGCCCCCAGAGCAGGTGTCACTAGGGGAAAAGGCAGAGGCCGAAGAGGAGAATGTGCCGCAGCTAGGGCACTTACCAGAGTAGCAGTTGAGGAGACGCCAATAGCTTTGGTTGGATGATAGGTACCGGAGGCACCTGCTATTACCTCCGGACTTCAGGAGACTTTAGCACAGTTCCTAAGCATGTTTGGTGCATTGGCTCAGGCGGGGTTGATTCCGATTGTGTCAGCTTCTTCATAGACCGGGGGAGGAACTCAGACTCCTACCACCCACACTCTAGAGTAGCCAGGTTGGTCAGGTTCCAGGTGTCATGGAGACACGGCCTGAGGTTCCAGTTCAGCCTGTGGTTAGGGCAGCAACATCTGATGAAGAACAACTTAGACTTGCAAGGTTTAAGAAGTATGACCCTCCTACTTTCAGTGGTTTGGCTTCAGAGGGCGCACATGGTTTTATAGAGAAGTGTCACTGCATTATCCATACTATAAGTATTGTGGAGACGAGTGGGGTTGTCTTTACTACGTTCCAGCTCAGGGGAGCGGCTTATCAGTGGTGGGGGGAGTATGAGTTGGGTAGCCCAATTGAGGCAGCTTCACTTACACGGGTTCAGTTATCGGAGATGTTCCCGAGAAAGTTTGTACCTCAGTCCCTTGGGGATACATGGCACGCGGAGTTTGAGCAGCTGCGCCAGGGCGCCATGTTAGTATCAGAGTATGCCATTAGATTCAGTGATTTGTCCAGACATGCACCTGCTTTGGTCACTACAGTTAGAGAGCGTGTCCGTAGATTCATTGAAGGGATCATGCATGATATTTGATGTATGGCTCGGGAGTCGGAGGTGGATGTTTCATTTCAGCAGGTGGTAGGGATCGCTCGCCGATTGGAGGGCATGTGGGACCAGGAGAGAGAGGACATGTGGGGTAAGGAGAGAGAGGACATGGAGGCTAGGAGGCCTCTTAGACCGGAGGGATCTACTGGCCCTTATTTTTGAGGCAGGGTACGACATGGTAGGGGTTTTTTGGGTCAGCTAGTTCAGTTTGCACTTCAGGCTTTGCACTGTGTTTCAGGTACTCATGGGTCCAAAGTACCCGTACTGCACAACTTCCATAACCACGTCAGGAGAGAGGTTGCTTCGAGTGTGGAGATACCATCTACATGGTGAGAGATTGTCCCAGACTCCGGACAGATGTGTCACAGCTGGGTGTTCAGGCGAGTAGAGGGCCCAAGAGGGGGAGGCCCGACCCATTGATGTGTTTCATATAGTAGGCTTGAGGCCGCTGCGCCAGATAATGTCATACATATATGCTTTTGATTTGTTACAGAGGAGAACCATTTGTATTTTGTTTCGGTTCTGCTTATCGGGGAAGTTCCCCTATTTGTTACCCCACCTACGGGTGAGTTCATGATTTATTATTCTACTTATGTGTTTGCCCTGTTGGGAGATGCTATGATTGGTAGCCCGTGTCTATCTTTGTTTTTATTCATTATTAAGAGTTAAGAGATTCGAAGTGAATTCCTGTTGTCCATTATGGTAGGTTTTGATGTGATTCAGAGTAATTTGGTTACGAGGAGTGATTTAGATGCTCTACCGGGGTGAGAGTTCAGTAAGTGTTGTGATTCTATTGGCAGAATTGAGTTAGTGGAAGGTTTCAATTGGTATGATGTGTATTTGGCTTGTGATTCAGAGTTGAGGGTGAGACCCTCGTGATTTCATGTGATTTGATATGTTTGAACGGGTTACATGCCGCGGTGGAAGTTATATCATGATGAGATCCTTGTGATTTGTTCAAATACTTTGATTTTTACTTGTAAATTGATTAGTAGGATGGTACTGATAGAGAGTTGTGCCTGTCGGACTTTTTTTATATTTCTCTTATGTGTTTCTCCTTACGTATTCATTCATTTTCATCCTGTGCTTATTTGAATTTTTGCTTACGGGATGTGTTCCCGGTGGCGTTAAATATGACTTGTTGATCCGGGTGTATATTTATGAGGTCTTCGTGTTTCTTGCATCATTGTCAGCATTGTGGAGGTTTGAAAAAGGGTTCTAACGGATATGAGCTAATTGCAGGTGTTGGATTTGATTACGGGCATCTATTGTGGTCAGGAATGTTATTATGGGCCTATGTGTGATGTGTCACGTGGTGTGGTTGTACCTTATGGGTGTAGGCATGAGTGGTTGCAGCTGGTTGAGGCCGATACTAGGTGTGAATGTGGGAATCAGGTCCTTTGGAGACGAGCGGATGGTGGAATTTTGAATCTAAGGCTTATTGGTGTTGGTGGAAGGGATAAATTACATTTGAGATGGTGTCGTCAGGCTTATATGGATTAGGGTGACGTAGGGTCACCCTCAAGTGTATGTTGGATGTGTGAATTTAGTGATTTGATGACTTCGAGGTGATTCTTGGCACGTTCAAGGACGAACGTTTGTTTAAGAGGGGGAGGAAGTAACGCCCCGAACGGTCGTTTTGAGAATTTAAGTCCCGTTCGGCGGCATAAGGTCTTGAGAGCTTCGAATTATGTGTATTGACTTGCGTGCGTGGTCGAGTTCACGTGTTGCTTCACGCGTTCGTGTAGCCCAGTTCCTGGACCATTGGATTTTCCTTCTTCGTGATCACACATGTTTGTTCGCGATCGCGTAACACTAATTCCGGGCAGTAGCCATTTCCTCTTCGCGATCGCAGCTCCTTTTCCGCGATCGCGATGTACAATACCTGGGCAGAATATATAGTACTCTATTCCGAGGGTTAGCCATATTCACCATTTTTGGAGTTCTAGAGCTCGGCTTTGAGCGATTCCTTGTGAGGTTTTCAAGAAAATAGATTGGGAAAGTGTTCTTCACCTAGAATTTATTATATTTCATGATTATATCTTTATTTTTATCATTAAATTAGTGTTTTGAGTTGGGGAAAATGGGGATTTTGAAGAAAACTTTCAAAAAGTAAAATGATGATTTGAGGGACGAATTGATATCGGAATTTGATAAATTTGGTATGGTTGAACTCGTTTCGGAATGGGTGTTCAGATTTTGTAAAATTTGTCGGGTTCCGAGGTGCGGGACCAGGGGTCAACTTTTGGGTTGATTTTTAGTTTTTGATAAATATTGAGATTTTATGATCCGGAATAGTCTCTCTTGAGTTTTATTTATGCGTTGAAGTTATTTTGGCTAGATTTGAGCCGTCCGCAAGTTTATTTCAAAGTCCATTTTAGAGTATCGGTCTGTCTTCTTTGAGGTAAGTATCGTTCCTAACTTCGTGTGGGGGAACTACCCTTTAGGATTCGAGTCTTCTATGCTAATTGTATCATGTGATGTCCATGTACAGGAGGTGACGAGTATGTGCTCATGCTTATTTGTGGAAGGTTGGCCTTTTAGGGTTCTTAAGTCCTTGTATTCACTGAGTTTGAAGTTGTTTTTTTATGATTAAGTTCCTATTTACTAGTTTCACCTCTACTTGCTCTAATTGGAATTAATTGCTTCATGATCCACTCTTATTGCATATTTGACTCTTATATGACTTAACTGAAGTTGTTACCTATTCTATTGCCAGGCTATCCCTCCCTAATCACTTCTCCTTAATTGAAATTATAATTGTCTCTTCTGTAATTCTTCATCCTTAATTGAGTTTATGATAATCTTTCTGTTGTCTATCCTTAATTGAATTTTTCGTATCTATTTCGTAATTGCTCAACCTTAAAAGAAATTTAGGTATCCTATATCTTAGTTGATTTATCCTTATTTGGAATTATTGACTCTTGATATCTCCCTTTTTGTTGAACTATACTTTGTGGGAGCGTTGTTGCATATTATTTTCTCCCTTATTAAGCTGTTCTTATTATGACTATTATTTTCTATTGTGGTTATTCCTTGTGAACTAGTTCTACTGTTTCTTTGTGATCAAAAGTTCTTGAATTGATTTACGTTCTGTACTCTTGTGTTATTGTCATTGTGGCTGTGGTACTCAGTGTTGTGGTGCACGAGGTTTCTGCCGTGCGGTTGTTATTGTGATGCACAAGGTTTCTGCCATGCGGTTAGGGTTGTGTTGCACGAGGTTTCTGCCGTGCTATTGTTACTGTTGATGCACATGAAGCATGACAAAGCGGGCTATATCTGTGTGTTTGTGCATGTGGAGAGACAAGGTGGAAATATTAGTATACACGTGTGGCGAGACAAGACATGCATTTACTTTATTATTGCACACGTGGCGAGACAAGGCGGGCTATGTCTAGAATTGATCTGTGATGACTTGTGATGGCCTTGGGGCATTCTTGTTGTTGATATTTTTCTAGTGGTGCACCTACCTGTGTGAGTTTTATCTTGTGGAAAATATGGGAAAATATTTTACGCGTTGTCCATTTTCTCTATACTTGCTGGCATGAACTATGTTAGAACACTTGTACATGCATACACATAGTTAATCACTCTTATCGGTTAAGAGGATGGATCTTGATATTGTTGAGTATTGATGCACAACCCTTTTTACTTGCCTTCTATGTGAGAATGAGTCTATTGGCACATGTGTCGTCAGTGCAGTTATAAGTTTATAATGAGGGCACAAGATGCCAAGTGTTTAGAATTCCGGAATTGGGACCCGTGAATATGTGGATATTCTGAGGTTCGGTACCTCGTGGAGGTTATTCGCTAAAACCTGGTGTGAAAGTGGTCATTTTTGTTGAGTTGCTACCTGCCTTTCCTTTCTGTGATCAGCGAGTTTAAACTGTCTTCCGTTCATTCTACTGTGTCATTATTGTGGTGTTCCGCTGTTAGTTTTTGCTTTTCTTTTCTTACTGCAATTACCGTACACTATGACTAGTCTTTATATAGATATCGTACTTTATTGTTTCTACACTTATACTTGTCCAGGTTATCTAGTCCATTAGGTGTCTTGACTGTCCCTCGTCACTACTCCACTGAGGTTAGTCTTGATACTTGCTGGGTACCGCTGTGGTGTACTCATACTACACTTCTGCACAATTTTTGTGTTGATCCAGGTAATTTGAAGTCAGTTGATCGTTAGTAGCTGCGCGGATTGTTGCTATGGAGATTCAAGGTAAACCTGCTGCTGCTGCGTTCGCAGGCTTCAGGTCACCTTCTAGTTTTTTTATTGCACTGTTTATCCTATTTTGGAACAATTGTTTTAATGGTTTTCTAGCACAAACTATGTAGAGCTTATGACTTGTACTACCGTTGTTAGGATTGTAAAATTATAAAGAGATTTCTATTTCGAAATTGTCATATGTTAGTTTAAATATTGTTATTATTGAGCTAATGTTACACTTACTTAGTCCCTAAGATTAGGTGCCATCATGACATCCAACGGAGAGTAAATTGGGTCGTGATAAATGGCTGGGTGATATGGAATCCAGACATCATTTATGAAGCTCACCCTATTCCCTTTGTGGACCGCCCATCTACTGGCCTTATTACATATATCCCAACCTTTGATGATACATTTCCAGATTGGGGACTTGAGCTTCCTAGGGTTATGGTTCCAGTTACAATGTTTTTAGATTAGGACTCTAGCCCATATACTAGAGGTGTTATGGTAAATCCTCCAAGCCAGCCCAACATGGGAGGCTTTATTCTTGCATTTAGCTTTGTGTAATCCCAGCCCCCCATGAGATTTCTGCCTAGTGACTTTGTTCCAGTTAACCAAGTGCATTTTTTTCTTATTTGGTGTAGTGCCCTCAGATAAAATTCCTTTGGATTCTGTCAATTTAGTTGGTAGTCTTTGGGGGCAGTTTGATGTATTGCATAACATGGCTTGGAATATTGCTAAGAGAGGCTTTGACCAGGATGATTCTTCCAGTCATATTTAGGCGATTTGTTTTCCAGCCAGATAACTTGAATTGCATATTGTCTAATATAAACTGGAAAATCGCTATTAGAGGGTCTCTTATGGAACATTGAAATCCCAAGGTACTTACCAAATGATGTTGTAGGTTGAATGGAAATAGCACTTGTAAGATTCTCCATTGTTTAAGGCTTTATGTTAGAGGAGAAGAGCACCCTAGACTTAGTGAAGTTGATTTTATTTAAAAGAGGCTTCATTGAAAGACTGCAGAATAATGTAGATTGTGTTGCAGTTTCTGATGTTTGCCTTTGTAAATAGGGTAAGGTCATTTGCAAAGAAGAGGTGGGATATCTTTGGACCAGACCTTCTAATACTGATGGAAAGCCATTGCTTTTCATGAATAGCCCTATCAGTGATCCTGAAGAGCCTCACCGTGCACATAATGAACAGATAAAGGGAGATGGGATCCCCTCGCCTAATTCCTCTAGAAGGTTTGAAGGTGTCAGTCTTGCCACCATTGACAATGATAGATATGTTTGAGGAACTAATGCATGAAAGGATTAACTTAATTATCCCAAGTTGGAAGTTGAAGGCCTGTAGAGTGTCTCTAATGAAAGACCACTCAAGCCTGTCAAAGGCTTTTTCTAAGTCAATTTTGAGGATCATGTGAGCCTGATTCCCTCTCATTTTACAAAGTGGGTGATGTATTATTGGACAATGATGGCATTGTATGAGGCCCTTCTGTTGGATAAGAAACTTGCCCTGTTAGGGCTAATTATGCCAGGAAAGAGTGGCTTAATTATATTAACAATGACCTTTGTGATGGTCTTGTAGATAGTATTAAAAAACCCTATTGGTTTTAAGTTTTTGAGCATGGTGGCTTGGGGACACTTGGGGATGAGGAAAAGTAGAGTTTGGTTCATGGTTTCATCCATGGAGTGTGTGTCAAAATAGGACTTACAAAAGTCTATCGCTAATTCCCCCACAATTCTATAGAAGAAAGGGTGTGCCCCATTTGGACCAGGAGCCTTAAAAGGTTTGAAGGAGAAGAAAGCCAGTTTGATTTCACTATCCTCTAGGGGATTATCCAAGCTTTATCTTTGGCAGTTTGAGAGATTATGGGTCATGTTCATATGATTGGTAGTGAGAATGGGGGCTTGGGTGTGGGAGAAAGTGTAAAGGCCCCTGAAGAAGTGCATTATGGAGTTCTTAATGTCACCTTGGTCATAGAGCCAGTTCCCACTATCATCTTTGAGAGACAAAATCCTGTTCCTCCTTCTCCTATTGATGGTGGAGGTGTAAAAAAACTTGGTGTTTGCATCACCTTCAGTTAGCCAACTGACCTTGAGGATAGAGCCATATCTCTAATAAGGCTACTTTCAAGATTCACCATGAAGTTGCTAAACTAGTAGTTGGGGGATTTTTGGATTCCAGCAATTCTGGCAAGGATTTCTCTTATTGTGGAAGATGTTGTCAAATTTGGGTCACTAGATTTTTGAAGGTGTTGGTTGATTGGATTAAAGGGGAGTTTGGTGTGAAGGCCTCAGTGATGGTACTAGGGAAGGATGGGTGGCTAGTCCACATTAATTTGAACCTGAAGACCTATTAATATTATTATTATTGACAACAATGTTTTAAAAGGTATTTTCGGGGCGAGGCGCACCAAACATGCCTTGAGGTGATGGTATGGGGAGAAAGTCTCAAGAGGCGTACGCCCAAGCATTTGAGGCGCATTTTTGTAGTGAGGCGTAAGCCCCATAGAATTTATCGAATTAAAATAAAATTTGTTAAATACGTTCTTCGTATAATATCCAAATTCTCAAAAGTCAGCTTGTAATTACTCAAAATTTTAAAAAGTAACTGAAATATGTTAAATTTAAAAGTTGAGACCTTTTTTTACTGATTAAAGCCGTCATTTATGGTCTTTCCTAATTCTTTATCTTTCCTGCTAGTATACTAATATCTCCAAAAAGCACCGAATATTCAATATTTTTTACATATACAAAGAGAACTTCATTCTCCTTCATAGCATCAAGTTCAAAGTTCAAATTTGAGGTTAGTCATCCTTTTTGTTCATCCATGTAATAAACTTTATTCTTTTCGACTCAAGTTACTTGTGCTTGTAAGTAGCATACAATATATTATTTTGACTAATTTTTTGGGGATGGAGCAAGCGCGCACGCGCGCACACACACACACACACACATACACACACACATACACACACACACACACACACATATATATATATATATATATATATATATATATATAGTTTTCTTCAATTTTTATGCAATTTAACCTGTTTATAAATATTTACTGTAATTATATTATTTTATAAAATATTAAAAATTAAAAACCCAGGCTTTCGCCCTTTGCCTCAGGGCTTACGCCTCGCTAAGACATATGTAAAACGCCTCGCCTTACGGTCACGCCTTTTAAAACACTGATTGACAGTATCCCCCTTTAGCATTGTTTGCATAGGGCAGTGGTCTGAGTGGGTCCTAGGGAGATGGTTTACACTAGTCTCAAGGTATTGAGAAATCTAGCAGTCATTAACAAAACTTCTATATATCCTTTCTAAAATGATACGGCTCTTGTTTTTATATCTTTTGTTGGTCAAGGTGTATTTACTACCCTTGTACCCTAGGTCAACTAACTTGCATTCATTAGGGCAATTCCAAAATAGGTTGCTACGGTTTGGGTTAATGGGGTTTCCCCCAAACTTGTCCCTAGCCTTTAAGACGTCATTGAAGTCCCCACCTATAAACCAATTTCGAGTATAGATTTTAGAGATAACAACTAAATCATCCCATTATAGTTTCCTATCAGCTAATATGGTGGTAGCATAAATGGCTGAAAATAAATAGGGGGTTTGGGATGAAAGTACCTTCACCATGGCAGGGATGCATTGAGGGTAGTGGACACCTCATCAACCTGCACACAGTCCGCTTTCTACATCATGACAATCCCACGACTAGAGACTGGACGAGCATATCAAAGTACAAGTCCTCATTTAGCTTCTTATGATCAACCATTTTTCTTTCTAGCAGAACCAACATTGATGGTTTGTGGAGTTGGACCATGTCAAAGGCAGTGTCTCCCGAACTCTACATTGTTTCCACCTTAACATTCCATATGATGTAATTCATTAGGGGTAGTTGCCAGGTGGGGGATTGGTTTCTGTGAGTCTTCTCCATCCCCTGAGGAGGCGTCATTCGTTTCTTTTGGATCCTGATCCTCATATTCAGTACTGGGGTTAGATTCAGAAGTGGTTTGGTCACACCTTGGCTGTGGTGGAAGCCCAGACTCAATCCACATTTGTTAAGGGTCCTGGGACACAGGAGCACTAGAATCTCGCTATTCTCTTCAAAGAACTCTATCGCCCTGACAAAGTCTAGTAGAAGGGAGTCCGTGCGTAGAGGTCCATAACCCGCTCCCTCCTTCTATGAGGCATATTTTCCTTTCAGAAGCTCTAGGGATTTGTTGATATCCCTTGTATTGTTCCCTAAAGGTGGAGACTGGCTCTTCTCGACTGGAGCAGAAGACGATGAAGTTTGTTGGGATTGAGGCTCGATAGTCACAAAGATTGGAAATGTTGCTGGGTCCACCGCTACTGGTTCTAGGAAGAAGGGGATTGATTAGAAACTTGGGAGATGAAATTATTGACCAATTAGGGGGAGGGGGGTTTATATTGGGTTGCATCTTGTCATTGAGGGTTATTGCCTGCTAGAGGCTTGGGCCAAATGATGCCAAGGCCCTGTTTAGATCCTCCATCATTACCCTCGCCAGGTGCGTAGGGTTTTAGACAATTAGGATGACCGGTTGGTTCCCCAGGGTGAAATTGTTGGCTAAACCTTGTCCCTCTAACGCCACCTCTAGAAACGATGCCGGTGAGTAGTCCGGCGTTAGTGGAAAGATGTCACTATGATGGGAGGCTGTTTTTTTTTTTTTTTTTGTGTTTTTTTTGTTTTTCCTCTTTGGGTGTAAATGGGGGTTATTTTTGGGGACAATTTCATAATGGCGTCGTTTTATGTCAAGTCTTGATAAGTGGAAAGGTCATCTGTAATTGCATCTGGTAATTTGGATTTGGAATTAATAGAGTATCTGTTGCTGTGGATGGAGGTATCATGTCACCTGAGTTTGGATGATTACTCAGGTGAGGCACTTGAGTGTCCATGGATTGTGGTAAGGTTTTCACATTAGATCACTCCGCTAGGAAGGGACTCGAGGGCATGTAGGTATTGGGGCAAGGGAAATTATTTGGGCTGGAGGATCTGATTGGATATGGCCCCCATTGGCTGATTTTTTTTAGAGATGGTGGCCTAAACCAGCATCGCTTGTCAGATGTAGCCCTGGAGCTGGGCTAATGATGGTGGCCTCTTGTGAATCGGCTTGGGAAGGCCCAACTGGCTTGTTCGTAAAAGTTCCATTAGACCCCGTCCCCACTTTTCTTTTGGAATTGTACTTGGGCTAGGGTTTTGTGGGTTGGGCTACTAGGAAGTGAGGGGTGGGAATGTGTTTGTTCATTAGGCCACTAGGCCTGTTGCAGTTCTTTGCTTGTGCACTATCAGATTTTGAATTGTATTGAAAGGTTTTAGTTTCCAAAAACTTACCAGAAATTGCATAGAACATCTTTACCTGGATCTTTTGTGCTTTTTGTACATGATGTTGTTCATTTTCATTTCCTGCTCCACTGTTCCTTCCCTTCGTGGGTTGGTGGCTGGATTTCTTCCGTCTAGGGAAGGTTGTTGTTTTCCATCCATCGTTATCATCCTTTTTGGCATGCATTTTTGAAATTTTAGGGACTTCTTGTGATGGTGTTGGTGCAACTTTCTTGAACTTGTAATTTTTTGTCGTGTGGCCAATCCTTCCACATGTTTTACACAAAGTCCCTTCACCTTCATAGATCACTGAATGTTTGTGATCTCCTATGATGATTGTTTTTTCCACCGGGGTTTCAAGCGATACTTGAATACACATTCATGCATATCTTCCCCTTAGTGTGGAGTATGCGCATGAATCAATTTTTCACAGTTTACCAAGCTTTCTCTCAACTTTTTCCAGTATTTCTTTATCATAGAATTCAGTTGGTAGTTGCGGTAGACGAATAAAATGGACGTGAAAGATAATGTAGCTTCTTGCGGGATGAATTTCGGTTCCCATTTATGTACTGATAAAAAAATCTGTAAAATGAACCACGGTCCTAGATGTAGTAGCTTAGCCATATTTCCATTAGATCAAATTTGACAATGAAGAAATCACATCCTAGGTCAATCAAGATTAGCTGTTCGAATAGTTTTCATAGGTCAATTAGTTTAGATCGAAGATAATTGTTAGGTATTCTACATCCAAAGACCTTTATGAATACTGAAAAGCGCCATGGTTCGTATAGGCGTTTCTTGTCTTCCTGTGAGAGGGCAATTGAGTCTTCAATACCTTTTCCTTTGTCATCTTTGATTATTTGGGAGGGTTCCTCATTGTAATACTCTGTTTGGCTTATCGCCTGATTGTCGAGTAACATTTCCTTGTATGATTGTGTTGGTGCTTCTTCCACATCCATTTGACTATTTTTATCCGGTGATTCCAGTGGAATAATTGGTGGTGTAGTGATTGTGTCCATGTAGGTAGTCTGTAGGGAGGGAGTCTTTCTCTTTCTAAAGGATTCTAAAATGGGAAGTTTTTGCGTAGGGGATTTTTTATTTTTTGATTCCACAAAATAGTAAAATTGTCATATAAAATGAAATTTATGAAATAATGATAATTAAAAATAAAACAAAGATACTCTTAGTTGCTAAAAATGTTACTACACAAATGATATATATTTAAACTTATAGCGGTAAGCTCTGAATATCATTTTTCTAAAAATTACATTTAATAAGTTGCATGACTAATCTATATTATATTAAAAAGAGGGTAGTGAAGCATGAGATTAAGCCAAGTGACGCATTGAAAAATGCCACTTGGCACTTTTAAGACATAATTAAATAATTTGCATAAATACAATAAGGAATAAGTCAAATTAAATTTATGGTACAAAACAACTAAGATTGACTTATAGTTTTTATAGTAAATATATTCTAAAATCTTTCCAAAAATAAGAATTCCTATTTTCGCGGTTATTCACTAATCACATGATCATTGTTTTTCCATTTAATAATATTTATATTTTTGAAAATGCTACATAGGGAAATAAAATAGGGAGGATATTATTACAACAATTAGATATAATGTATTCAAAAAATCTATATCTATCTATATATTTTTATTAAAATGAGGGTAGTATGCATTATGGTTAAGATAAGTGGCAAGCTAAAACGAAGCCACTTGGCAATGTTAGGACAACATTAATAATAAGAAATTATAAATAAAAATTAGTTAATAAAAGTAGTTGAATGAAATAGATCTTATGCGTAATCTAAATATGACAAATCTAATTATTTACTAACCACATGATCCCTTTTCTTCTATTTTATGTTTTTTTTGAAATATTATGTAGAAAAAAATCATAGTGGAACCATTGTTGTAAACATTTGAGATAATATTTGTTTTTTTATAAAAAATTATGATAAGAAAAATCACATTTTGGAATATCAGCAATAGTCAAAGTTACTATTAAAATAATTCTTATATTTATTTGTACTGTATTAGAATGAGTATGGTAAGAATGTATAATAAATTTAGACAAGCTAATGAAAACCACATGACACTATAATAATATTAAGTATTGAATAATATAATAGTAAAATTAAGAAACAAATAGAGAAAAAAATTAAAAAATTCATCATACAAAAGAAGAAGGATACAACTTATTTAAATTTGAGATGGGAAAGTTTTACATAAGCATGGTAAGAAATGGCTTGCATGTGGATAAGGCCACATAACTAAAATCTAATAGATAAATAAAAAAATAAAAATATTGAATAATAAAAATAAATGAGAATTTATGTGAGGATATTTATACTAAGAATTACCTTCAGAAAATAAAATAAAGTAAGTATAAAATACTTAAAAATATTATTGAAAAATTTAAACAATTTAAAAGTATTAAGAATAATAAAATACATATTTAATTTATTATAAAAAAATACATATCTATTTATATTATATTAAAAAGTATTAGTGAATAAGAATAGTTAATAAAGTGTAAAGTTAATTAAAAATCACATGAAAACGTGATAATATTACATGTTAGATAATTTTATAGGAAAGTAAGAAAAACAATTAAAATTCAAAAAAATCCGTATTAGAAATAACATAAAAAGACTATTTGAATTTGAGATTAGAAAGTTCTTAAAATTATGATGAGAATGCTCAAAATATGAATATGACCACAAAATTAAAGTCTTGCTAGATAAAGAAAAATAAAAATTCGATACCAATTTAAAAATTTAAATATACTAAATAATAATCTCACGTAGGTAATTTGACTAATGAAAATTAAAAGCTATATCTGTATCTTGAAAAAAAAAATTAATTGCATGCAATACAAAAAGTAACTATAAAAAAATAACATGTACTAATTTATAGATTAATTCAAAATTAATTTAATATAAAACATGATGTTTTTTTGAGTATAAGTCAAAATATTAGTGAAAAACATAATTAAGATTTCTTAATAGGGAAGAGAATATATAGAGAGGAAAATAGAGGTAGTATGATGATACTTATATTTTACATTAATTAAAAACATATAAGTTAAATTATTAAAGAATACTAAAAATTGTTTTTTTTAGGTTAATCACTTTTCCATATATATAACATAAAGTACAACAAAGGAGGAGGGCATAAAACTGACCTCCAGACATACGATGAAAGAACACTTGGTTGTTCAAACTTGACAACCAAATGGATCCTGAATGCTATGATGGGTTAGACCTATAATGATGTTCCAATTATCTACCCAGAAATGATAGATAATTGGATATACCAAAACAAGCTGAAGTAAGCCTAGGTCAACTATACAAAATTTCACAAGTGGTCCTAAATCTACCAAAGTATTGAAATGGAATATCATCTTCCATGTACAAACAATTCTACATCTAATAGCATTGTAGAAATTCCCTATTGATTGAGGCAAAAAACATGTGAAAATGGAGGAACTATCTTCAACTCTGCTTTGACATTGAATACAAAGAAAGCTAGGTTGAAGATAGTTATCAAAAAGGCCAAGAGAAATGGGTTGAGTAGTTGTTGCTTGTTACTATTGACAGAAGGGAATGAGCACTGCTTGCTTCATTTGTCCAGTAAAGCTTCTGGCCTGGAACTGATTTCTGATTGCTGGGAAGACTGTTGCCATGAATGTGCTTTTGTTGCTGGAAGCAGATAGATGAAGAAGGCAAAGTGACTAGGTCTGAGTCCCTAGAAATTTCCTGCTTTGGACTTGAATGGTTGGCAGGTTGCTGTGAGTGCTGCTGCTGCATGAGATCAGGAGAAATAGGGATCTCCTGGTAGTGTTTGCTTTGTGCAAGCATAGGCAGCATATTTGGAGCTGTTTATGACATAATGATGAAGGTATATTGGGTGTTATGTTTACTATAACTTGTGTCCACGACTTGAAGAAATGGTGTGTGTGTGTGGAGATGAGTTGGGAGATGGATTGGCAGACTTGGTAAAATTGATGCACTTTCAGCAGAATGAGCATCTGAGATGCTGATACCATTGACTGAAAGTGCAGCAATTGACCAAGCCAGTTCCATATACCTGCAAAAAATAGCAAACACGTTAGTGAAAGAAGACCCTGTTTCCAGGTTCTTGTGGGGTCTGGAAATGAGTATTGGTGCCTGACGAGGGATGGTATTTTTTCTTTTGATTGAGAAACTGCTTACAGGTTCTTGTGTTGGTTACAGGCAGTTTTATGGATATTTCTGTAGTTGAGAGGGTGTGCAATAGGTGAGAAGGTACAAGTGCAACAATAAGGAGTCTTATTGAGGGCTAAAGTTGGAGATGATGCTTTATGGCAATGGTGGCGTGCTTCATCCAGTTGATATATTTCCAGAGGAATGAACAACATGGATGATACTACCACACTCTAAAGATATATCAATTGGTTGAGCTTGAGAAGGATGATGGACATTGCAAAAACAGGAGCAGAGTTAGGTAAAATTGAGCATTTCTGCCCATAATTCTGGATTTGATGTTATCATGAGGTTCAGTGTTCTCTGCATTCAGGTTCTTATGTAAACTGATGCAGCATGAATGAGGATGAGTGATTCTTGACAGGTGTCTATAGGTTTTTGGTTGGTTATGTGAGTGTTTCTGTGGGTTTTTGTGTTTGGAGGGAAGAAAGAGGGTGTTGCTGTGTTCTTCTATGGATAGTGAAATGAGTATGTATCTGTGGAATCCAATTGTATGTGTTATAGGGTGAAATTCCTTCTCTCTATAAACTATATCCTTCCTTTATTCAGATTCCAGACGAATGATCACAATAACTAATACCACACCCTGAAATAACAACAAATAACTGGGTAGGTCATAGGATAGAAAAACCTGCAAAAGAGCAAACAAAATTAGTGAAAACTTCAGGAGGGAGGAATTGTTGTTGTTGGTGCTGCCATACTCAGTGGTAATTTGGATTGTTGGGATTGTCCCGCTATGTTGATCATGGTCGGCCATAAGCATTAGAGTTGTCAAGAAGCATTTGTGGTGGTAATACCAAATCTGCTTCAGGTACTGTAGCCTGTTGTGATGGAAACCTGATTTTCTTGGTCTTCTTATGCCTGAATGCTGGGGTTCCTAGAGAAGCTTGCATGCTTTGACCTCTTATTTGATTAGGCATTTAGGAGAGTGAGGTATAATTGGTAAGAGTTGGTAGAGGATCATCCTTAATGATGTCCCAGCAAGATTGGTAAAATTTGCCATTGAAACCATCTGGCCCTGCAACACTGGTGGGGTTCATAGAGAAAACAACTTCTTTGAGCTCTTGTAAGGTTGGGTCTGCTGACAGAATATCATTATCTTTAGGAGTTATAATGGAGAGGATGCATGAAAGTAGATCTTCCCTTATGGCTCCTCCTGGATTTGTGAAAAGGTCTTGGTAAAATTCACATGCTGCTTTACCAATAGCCTCATCACCTTGGATCCACTGTCCATTCTCTTCTTTGATTTTGTGGATACAGAGTTTCCTTCTTCTGCCTCTAATAAGACTGTGAAAGTATTTAGAGTTGGCTTCACCTTCTTTGAACCATTGAAGTTGTGGTTTTTGTTTCAGGAATTTCTCCTCTAACTTCATGTATCTTATGTATTGAGCTTTGAGATCATGCAATGTTGTTCTATCAGATTCATCATTGGTCTGAGCCTGAACCATTTCTGTTGCCTTCACTTGTTCTTAAAATTCTCTTGCTTTTTGGAAGATGTCACCATATTCTTGTCTTGACCATGTACTTAGACTAGTGCAGAATGACTTAAGCTTTTGATGAAATACACACAAAGCACTACCATTCACTTGTTTTTCCCAGATGTCTTTAACAAATGGTTTGAAGTTAACGTTATCAACCCAGAAGTTAAGAAATCTAAAGTATTTGTTGCCGGTGTCCTGTCTAATATTGATTTCCATGAGAAGGGGATTCTGTTCCTGTTGAAGCTAAATGGGAGACAGAAGTAGAGGGGAAATCCAGATAACCTTTGATCATTCACAAGACCTCTATCTAGTCTTTTCCAAACAATAGAGCCTTGCCCTCTACCATTGGACCAGGTGTATTTAGGACCATAAAAACCAAGGTCGACCAGTCCACAGTCTTCAATCATGCAGAGAAAGTCCATACTCATGATCATTTGGTATGGAATGCCCTTATCTTCTCATCAACAGAGGCAATTACATTGAAGTCTCCAATTACACACCATGGAGAGTCGTAGATGGCAGGTTGTGCCTCAACACCTCCTAGAGAGGTCTTCTCAGAATTGGAGTACATTTGGCATAAATTACTGTAAGAAAGAAGGGGTTGTTATTTTCAACATGTCTTATCTCTAGGGTGATTTGTTGTTCATCATGATCAATCACTGAGGCAGTGAACTCTTTTTTCCCAAAAAACCCAGATTTTATTATTTACATTGGAGGCCGCTTGGTGCATGGAGAATTGGATTTTTAAAGTGGTTGATATGGAGAGATGGAGTTTTAAGGAAAAGTTCTAGGACTGCAATAAAGGATAATTTATGAGTGTGTTTCAGAATTGTGAGCCTTTCAATAGCTCCAGAGGTTCTGATGCCTCTTGCATTCCAAATGATTGTACTAATCATTGGAATAAGGCGGAGGTTTTGTGGGTTGGTGGGACACTGCTACTCCTAGTAGCTTTTCTTCTGGTGATCCTTGGTGAAGGTCTCTTTCTGGATGGAATTCTTGTAAGTGCAACATTGTCCTCCTTTGGATATCCATTTACTACAGCAATCAGAAGATCACAGTGAAGTTCTTCTTCAGGATCTCCCTTACTAGATCCTTTTTCATCATCACGATCCCCCATTATGTCATCCTTTTGATTGTATTGGCCTGTATTCATCTTTCTGCTGAGGATATCTACTGAGTGGACACTCCTCTAGGACCTTTTCCACTATTTGCAGATGTTGGCTTTCTTTGAGGGGAGCAGGAGTGATTTTATGTGTTTTGGATGAGTGGTTATCATTGTTGGTTGGCCACCTGGGTTTGGTTTTTTCTTGGACAAGAGAGGTTGGGAAAGGGAAGGATTGGAAATTACAACATGTTTGTAAGTAGTGTCTTCCTCTGATTCATTGGGAGCAAGGCTACATTTATTCTAGGCAACCAGGCTCAAAAAAGGACTGTCATCAGGAGGATCAATGGGTTCATTAATACTGATTCCTGCATTCTTTTTTCTCATTGCTTTTCTACTTTTCTGATTGGGTTTGTTCCTTGATTTTTGTGACTGAATTTTGAAATCAGCTGCATCATGAACTTTTCCCATAAGCAAGGCTCTCATTTGAGCAGAGTGATCTTCTTCAGAGCTGAAGATCTTAGGAGCCTCCTCATTATCCATATTTTTTGATTGCTGTGCCATTTGTTTGTCTGAATTTGAAACTGTGGTGGTAGGGGTTGATTGGTCAATCCTATGGTCAGTCAATTGTGCTGTAGCACACTCATTTAAAACATGAGGAATCCCAACCCCTGATGGTACCCCTTCCTATTTATCTGTTGGTTTCTCCTGACAATATTCAATTCCTCCTTGAACATCCTTTTCAGACATATTAACATTAGGTGTAATGGATTGATCAATAGCTGGGGTGACTTGTTCCTGGACACATGGAGTCACCAATTGAGAATTAGCAGCCATATCTGGCTCCTTGTTCTGCATGGTGGATGCATTGCTGAACTTCTGTTGTGATGGTTGTTTTTGTATGTATGCCTGCTGCTGTTTCTTGCTTTGGTTAGCGCCTTTGAATTTCTTTTTATTTTGGGTTTGCCATTCATCTTTTGATATTTCAGTAACTGCATTCTGTTGATTTGTTTGCTTTTGTTTCTCTGTTGCATTTTTCTTGTTATGGTCTTGTGCAATTGTCTTTGGTTTTTCTCCTTGTGTTTTCCTTTGGTTCTTGCTAGTATTTGCATCATCTTTGACCTTGTTTTGGTTGCTGATATGGGATTCACTAACTTCAGCAGCTTCTTCTTCCTTTCTTCTTTTCATTTCCTCATCTCTACTTCTGATTTGACATGCATATAGAGAGTGTCCCTGGTGTCTACAGTAGGTGCAATATGAAGGAATATTATCATATTGCACTTCAATCCGCTAAACATCTCCATTAACATCTTGGTCTTCATCATAACCTAGCTAAACATGACTAGGTCTTTCTTTACTGAGGTCAATTTGCATTTTGACTTTGTCCACACTACCTCTTGTTTTTTGAAAAGTTGATAAGTCTAGAAAGAGAGCCTTGCCAACAAGAGATAACAAAGGGGTGAGTATCTCCATATAGTAAAGGTGCCAGGGGAGTTCAGGGATCAGAATCCATACTGGATCAATATGGGAGTCCTCGTTAGGATTGAACAATGGATTCCATGCTTCAATCTTCATCAGTTGGCCTTGGATGTACATGTACTACTTGGGCCATACTGTGGAGTGGTCATATTTGTTGTCCAAGTCAATGTACACTATTTTTGCATTGAAATGAGCTATTTTGACACCACCTTTGAGTTCAGTTTGATCTATAAAGCTTTTCCTGATCACTTCCATCTTGGGCATGGTGTTTGCAAACTTGTCCACTACTGTATATTTTCATCTGTCAGCAAATTTCACCATATAATCCTCTCTTCTGAAGATAACTGCTGGTTTGCCTTGCTTGGTAGTGATAATGGGAGGGGAGAATTCAATGGGGCTATCTCTACTTCATTCCTACCTCTCAACCTATTGACATACGAGTGTGTGACTGTTGGTGGTGATGGAGGGGGGATATTGGAAGGTTGTTTATTCTTGTTCTGGCCAGTATTGGGCTGCGGATTGGTGACTATAGCTGGGTTGGGATGGGAAGGTTGCACAACTTTTTCCTGTGGTTTCTTGTTGTTCTTTTGGTTCCTTTTTGGAATGTTTGGTCTCTCAAAGTCAGAAGACACCTTGAGTGGAGGAGTGTGGATTGATTTATTGGAGTTTTGAGCAGTTGAGGGATCTTTATTACCTAGGTTGGACTGCATTGCTGCAACAAGAATTGATGGAACAATGTTATTGGCCGCAACCAATTGTTGCGGATTTTGAGGTTGTGCTTCTTTGTGGTGGTCAGAAGCAGTGACAAGAGCATTTGTTGTGGCTGCAGGAAGGTTATCCTCTTGGACTTGCTCAACTTGGACATTTGGGATACTAATGTCGACCCCTTGTGTAACTGGTGAAAAAGACAACATTTGATCATTATTTTTTTGAATTGGTTCTTGTAAATTGACTTGACTACTATATTTTGGAGGACTTTTGGATGCATGAACAAAGGATTGCCCTTCAGTTGGACCTTAGAGACGGTTGTGGCATTTTGTCGAGCACCTGGCTTGCTCGACTCTGCAGAGGTGGAGTTTTGCTTAATTGGGACAATTGGGCTATTGATGTTGTGGTTTGAGATGTTAAAGACAATCTCTACAGCAGCATTAACCAATTCACATTGGTTCTTATCATTTTGGACCGCCAAAACTCCATTTCCGGTGACCTGGAGCATAGTGGAAAGTTGTGGCGCATTTGGGACGACGATTGGTATTGTGGGGGGGATTGAAATTTGATGAGAAGCTGATATTTGACTTGGAAAACACCCTCCAGTGCTTTGAATCATGCAATTTAGTCCCGAATTAGGGTGGGTATTTTTTGAACTGTCCTGGCTAATATGAAACCTGCTGTGTTTTGGATATTTGGGATAGCTGGGTTCGAATTGGGATGTGAAACCATTTGGGGGTTGTGCGCTGTGGAAGGACGCCTTTTTTGTTGTTGGTCCGATGGTTTTCCACCGCCGAATGGCAGCGTGGTGGCCATATCGCCACTTCTGGATTACTGTTTAGTTATGTTGCACTGTACGGAGAGAAAATTAATTGATTGTACTTTATCATCCCCTTTCGGGTAAATACAAGCAAAAAAATGTTATTGATAGATTTAAATGATGAAAGAGTTCTGAGTAAGAGGATAATAGTGTAAAAATACACTAAATTTTTAGAATAAAAGAATTTACAGTTATTAAAGATTATTAATAAGGCAATAAACAAGACATTAAGTCAATTTATAAGCTAATAAAAGGTCACATTATAGTATAACAATATTAAGTAATAAATAATGCAATAACTATAAGCAAAGAACAAAAGAGAAATTTTTTTGCTTAAAAATGTAGAAGGATAATACTTTTGAATTTGAGAAGAAAAATAAAGTGGTAGTTAATATTGACTGTAAAACAAAATACAATTGCCAAAATCAAGGGGATGAGTTATTGCTGTAACGATCAATCGGTCGTTTTGAGCTCTAGCACATGGTTCGACAGTTTGAGGCCTTTAGTAGTTTCACTTCAGGTATTATGACTTATGCACGTGGTCAGAATTGAATTTCGGAAAGTTCAGAGTTGATTTGGAAATAAAACTCTCATTTCAGAAGCTTTAAGTTGGAAGAACTGACTAAGGCTTGAATTTTGGGTAAACGACCTTAGAATCGAGATTGGACGGTTCCAGCAGGTTCGTATGATGATTTTGGGCTTGGGCGTAGGTCCGGATCGAACTTTAGATGACTCGAGAGCGTTTCGGCGCCTATTGTGGAAAGTTGGCGTTTTGGAAGAATTTCATAAATTTTGGTTGAAGTGAATTTCAATGTTATTAATGTCCGTTTGGGATTCTGAGTCTGGGAATAGCTACGTATGGTGATTTTGGTATTGGTAGCACGTCCGAATGTGGATTTGGAAGTCCGTACGTGATTTCGGGGTCATTTGGCGAAAGTTAGAAATTTGAAGGTTTTTGAGAAGTTTGACCGGGAGTGGTCTTTTTGATATCGAGGTCGGATTCCGATTCTGGAAGTAAGAGTAGGTCCGTAATGTTGAATGTGACTTGTGTGAAAAATTTGAGGTCAATTGGACGAGATTTGATAAGTTTCGGCATCGAATGTAGAAGTATGAAGTTCTAAAGTTCATTAAGCTTGAATTGGGGTGTGATTAATGGTTTTGATGTGGTTTGAGGTGATTTGATGTGGAGTAGTTTGGTCTTAGCTAACGTGGAGCTCCAACCGCAAACGCGAAGCAGTAGATTATGAAGCCTTCGCGAACACGAGGCTTTGATAGCGAACGCGAAGAAGGGCGGGCCTGTCCTGGGCAAATTGTTTTAAAACGGGAATTTTGCTCATTTCCTCCATTTTTCACATGGCTTGTGCGATTTTTGGAGTTTTTGAAGAGGGGATTTCATCATTAAACATAAGATAAGTGATTTCTACTAGTTGTGAGTTACATACAAGGTCTATACATGGATTTAGGCATGAAAATTTGTAGAAATTTGGAATTTTGAAGGAAAACCTAGAAATTTATATTTTTGGATTTTGACCACGAATTTGGGCTTGGAATTGAGAGTAAATCATATTTGAGTTAATGATGTTATAGGTAATGTTTATCTTCGAAAACTTCCAAAATCCGGGCACGTAGGCCGGGGATGAATTTTAGGAATTCTTCAATTTGGGTTGGAAAATCACTTTAATAGTTACCATGTGAACTCTTGAGCATGTATTGACTATTTTATACAACATTTGACTAGCTTCGGGTCGTTTGACATCGAGTAGAGGATTTAAAGCAAAATTTTGGACCGGAAAGTAAGCTTTGAGACGAGGTAAGTCTCATGTCTAACTCTGTGAGGGGGAAACTACCCCTAGGTGATATATCTGATGCGTATAACTTGTTGCAGGGACTACGTACACACGAGGTGAGGGTAAAGGACCCGTTTAAACTTCTTATTCTAATGGGATTGGGCCGTTTGCCTTGGCATTTTAATATATGCATCTATGGTTCGTGCCGTTCGACCCTCGACAATGTACAATTTAATATATATGTTGGATCGGGCCGTACGCCTCGACATTTATATAAAAATATCATCATGGAATCATGCGTAATATATGGCAATAAGACAGAGTATCTGTGAGTCTTTCCCTGATTCAAATTATAACAACCTATTTGGTGAGGTCCATTATTCATTTATATATGCTCCAGTGAGAAGGAATTTCCTAACTAAGAGCTTGAGTTTATTGTAAGGAGGATAATTGTACCACATATTTACACTTGTTCATTTCATTTATTTACTCTGCCTTATATTTTTTCACCTCCTTACTCTACCTGACATTATTGGACCACTAGTGAGTGTCGATGTCGACCCCTCGTCATTGCTCCTCCAGGGTTAGGCTAGATACTTAGTGGGTACACGTGAATTTACGTAATCATACTACACTTGCTGTACATTTTTGTATAGGTACTTTTATGTCCGGTGGTCCTTTGGGAACGGAGGCACGGATGATGCTGGAACTTGTTGCGAGCTGCATTTCAGGTTACAATCCGCAACCAGCAGAGTCTCCTCCGGAGTTATATTTATTTTTCCTGTCCTATTTGTATTCTGGACAGATGTTGTATTTTATTTTACTTCCTAGTTGACGCTCATGCACTCGTGACACCGGGTTTTGGGGATGCTTTTGGGTTGTTATGTATTAAAGTTGTAAAAATATTGCCATTCACTTTGTAAATTTCATATCTTACATTTTAATCAAAGTAAATTATGATTTCAAAACTACTAAAATGAGTAATGAAGTTAATTACATAATTTTTGGCTTGCTTGCCAATAGTGTTAGGCGCCATCACAACCTTTAATGAATTTCGGGTCGGGACAACATGGTATCATAGCAATAGGTTCACTTAGGTCTCACGAGTCATGAGCGATTCTAATAGAGTCTTGCGGATCGGTACCGAGATGTTTGTACTTATCTTAAGAGGCTACAAGGTTGTTAGGAGAACTTCCCTTCTTGATTCCTCATCGTGCGATTTGATTCTTTTGAGGCTCTTGCCTTTATTTCTTTCCTATGCAATCTTATGTGACGTGAAGCACTTGTTATAGATTAGGAATCAAGGAATCGTCATGGTACTACAGATGTGGTGCATGATGTTTTTATCTGCGTACTTGATTAGGCTATTGTCGCCGCCTTGCGGAAGGCTGTCCTGTCATTTCAGCTCAGTATCAGTATTACCTAAGATTTTGAGATTTGGCATTGATTGTTATGAGGATTAGTGCGCTTCTAACACACAGTGTTTGTTTAATGGTAGGATGCTTGTCTAGGCGTCGAGGTAGTGAATGACTTGAAAAGAGGATTTACTCGGTGCATGATTCAGAGATTCAGTATTTTTATTTCCCTCGGAGGAAAGTCAATCGGACTATGATTGCTCAGGTTTGGTTGATAGAGTAAAGAGACTTGGTATTTTCGAGCGTGGTGGAATTTTTATTTGTGAAATGGTGTCGGGGAAGCGGTTGTCAGAAATCGCGGTGTGCAGTGGTTTAGAATCGAATTAGTGTTCCTAGTGTTGATGGCTCGAGAAAGATGATCTTTGGGTAGGTTTAAGGTTGGTAGCGATATATTGATCCAGGTGTTGCAGAGATGGATTTTTGATTTAAGGCAACAATTGGGAAACGAAGGATGAGGAAGAACACGTGGGAGGCATCTTGCAGTGGTTAAATTTATAGAAGGCCAGGTGTAAGAAGCATGAGTGAGGTAGTTTCTTAGAGGAGAGGGTTTGATCAAAGTGAGAGAGTGGTAAGATAGCATATGGGTTCTGTGGTAGGATGGCCACATGCCTTGAGGAAAGTTTGTAGCCATTTGGGAATTCATGGTGGACAGTGACTAGGTCTACTGATTTTATTTGGATGCAACATGACTTCGAGTTTGGAATGTATTGTTGCATTTTTAGCTGATGTCAATGGGGAAAAAGGAAACTCAATGGGTCCCAGGGTTATGTAATCTTAGCTTCAAGCTAAGTGGGAGAGCCTCACCGTCTATGATTGGATTGCGTGCTTGTCTACTTGTGCGATTTCTGGTTAACGGTGTATTGGTGGGTTATTATGACTAAGGAAAGAAAACATCAGTGGTAATTTGAGAAAAGTGATTTGGGGATTGTGTGCTATATTTGTCCTTATCGGTTCATGTTCAAGTTTTAGGAAGACTCAGAGTCTATGCTTCGTGTGGATGTGATGTACAAGGAAAGGAATTCAGCCAACTGCTTCTTTGAGAGGGTGTTCAAGTGCTAGCAGGGCCTTGGAGTTTGATTGTGTTTGGGAACAAGTCAGAGTGGGTGACTCTCAACAGTGGTCCTCATAGGTTCAAAATTAAAGTGCAATGCCTAAGGATTTCGAGTCCGTGGTATGGTTAAGTATCGAGCTTTTGCACTGGATTATGAAAGGGGCTTGGAGTGTTCTATGTTATCTTCGGGCTGCGGTGTAGCATTGAAGGAACGTGAGGAAATAACTTCAGATTCATAGAGGAATTATCAGAATGGGTGTACCAGTTGAAGAAGCGAATATGCGCACAAGGAGGGTATGAGATTGTTCGTGGGTTTTGAGACAGTGTGGCCTAGTGAAATAAGGTCGCTTAGGATGAGTGCGGATTTGGGTTTTTTATGTTTTAGATGGATCTATTATTATTATTCCTAAGGCAAGTACGGAATAAATTAGAAGAAGTCATATTGGTTAGCAATGGTTAAATTGGCATGACTGTGGCAATGATTAGTTCCTTCAGCGTGTTGAGTTATACATGTGATTTGTGGAGGTGCGTGTGAGGCTTAATGACAAGCCGTAATTGATTTTATTTGGAGGCATTTGAGTATCATGGCCTGTTATGTGTAGATGGATCCCGGAAGAATTATGGTGGTGTAGACCACTACTCGATTTTTGTATTTTTTCTGCGGTTATGGAAATTCGGTCACGTGTTGCAATGGTTCTCTTGAAATGAGTTAAGTGAAAGGTTTCTATATGATGGAGTGTATACCATATTAGTGGTTCAGGAGTTATGATGAAATTCTTGTACTCTTTTGTATTGGTATGTTAGGTGCAGTGAGCGACATGGGAATTGGAAGTCGAGGATCAAGGTTGCAGTTCGGCGTAGATAAGAATGTTACGAGCTTGGATGAGCAGGAAAGAATTCACATGTTTAGAGTAAGGTGGTATTGTCTTTACCGTCACCTAAGATCGGTGTCCTGTGTAAGAGGCTTTGTGTACTGACTTGCGAATTCTCGATTCGCCTTACAATATTGTATGTCTGGTGGTATGGATGTGCATACTTTGTTACCTGGTGCAGAAGGTCGTGGGAGCGTATCCCACGGGAAGATTGTATAAGTCTGTGTAACGACTCAGCCGACCGTTCTGAGATTTTAGCCCGTTTCTCCCATTTCGGTTTCATTTTTGTGTGGTTCATCTCTTTTGTGTGGTGTTAGGTTGGTTGACTCGGGTTCAGAGTGGTGGTGGTGAGAATTAAGGCACTTAGTCTCTTAAATGAGCTCGATAGTTGAAAAAGTCAACCGGGAATTGACTTATAGGTAAACGACCTCAGAATGTAGATTTTATGGCTCGGATAGCTTCGTTAGGTGATTTGGGACTTAGGAGTGTGTTCGGAATGGAGTTTTGAGGTCCGGTGTAGAATTAGACTTAAATTGGCGAAAATTAGTTTTTGGCGATTTCCGATCGGCAGTGGAAAATAGGTTATCAGGGTCGAAATGGAATTCCGGAAGTTTGAGCAGGTTTGTAGCGTCATTCTGGATGTGTGTGCAAATTTTCATATCATTCGGATGAGGTTTGGTTAGTTTCGGCATTGTTGGTGAATTTTAGAAGTTTGAATATCTTTAGGCCTGAATCATGGGTTGATTTGGTGTTTCGATGTTATTTTGGGTGTTCCGAGAGTTCGACTAAGTCCAGGTGATCATTTATGACTTGTTTGTATTTTTGACTGGGGTCCCGAGGGCCTCGGGTTGAGTTTGGATAGGTAACAACATGATTTTTGACATTTTGGAGTTGCTGGTGGGAAACTTTCTGGTGTTTCCGCACCTGCGGATAGGGAACCGCAGGTGCGAGCCCGCAGAAGCGGACAAGGCTCTGCAGATGTGAAAGTTGGCCGGATCAGTGAAGGTCGCAGGTGCGAGACTTGGACCACAGATGCGGAGTCACATGTGCGAAGGATCTGTCGCAGGTGCGGAGAAGGTCCCTTAAGTGGATTCTCGCAGGTGCGCACTTGGGACCGCAGGTGCGAGAAAAGGACCGCAGGTGCGGTCATCGCTGGGCAGAACCTATAAAAAGAACCCTTAGCGAATTTTGTCCATTCTTTCACCATTTTTATTCGGGTTTGAAGCTTTTGAAGGGTTTTTGATGAGGGAAATTGATAGTTCTTCATTGAGGTAAGGATTTTGGACTTAAAACTCGTTTATATGTGATTAAAGGTCGGATTAGTGGTGGAATTTTGGGGGAAAAGTGCTTAAATAGGTATTTAGGACTTGTGATTTAGAGACCTTAAAATGGGAATTCGAGGGGTCATTTGGACTCCGATTTCAGTGTTCTTGGTATTTATAGACTCGTGGGAGGATAAGGATTTTTGTGGTGTAAATTTCACTGAGTTCCGAGACGTGGGCTCGGGGGTCGGGGGTCGGGTTTGACCAATTTCGGGATTTTAGAGTATTTTTGATAAATTTCGATTAGGGTTCGTTCCTTGTCATATTATAATGATATACATCTGATTTTTGGTAGATTTGAAGCACTTGGAGGCCGAATCTAGAGGCAAAGGCACTGCAGAGTAGTATTTTAGCCGATTTTGAGGTAAGTAACGTTTCCAAACTTGGTTCTGAGGGTTCAAAACCCCGAGCTAAATGATTTATGACTATAATCGAGGTGACACGCATGCCAAGTGACGGGCGTACGGGCGTGCACCGAGTATTTATGTCCTGGATTATCCCATGGCATCGCTTAGTGATTATTCTCTAATGATATCTGTGCTTCTGTTAATGTGGTAATTCTGAACCTGTTAGAAATCATGTTAAGTATAAATGCTAGGATTCACGCTGAAAATGCTGAGACCCGAGTGGTCGTATATTACTATCTCATTTTATGATTCTTTGATTTCATATACTCAGTCTTGTTATAGCATATCACTTCATATCTCAGTCTCAGTATTGTTAATTATATGAATACTTATCATTGTTTTGGGTTGATGGATGCATCTGTGATCCATGTGAGTGGGAATGAAGAGTAATGACTGAGTGAGGCCGAGAGCCTGTTATGATATTGGACTGCACACCGCAGCGATACTTAAATCATTCCTTCGTTGGCCCGATACAACGCTTGGGTCACTAGGGCCCCTCTGGAGTCTTTACACCCCCAGTGAGCGCATGGCTGTTGAGGGATGGATTTTCCCTGGGCATGGATCGTGTCCGAAGTGGATGTTATGTGAGGGATGGATCGTCTCTGGATATGGATCTTGTCCAAGTGTTGTATTCCGGAAATGAACTTTCTCCGTGGGGATGGATTGGCCTTTTTCCTCAGTACGGAGTGACTACGGTCACCAATGATTATGTACATTTCGGGATGGACTTTTTCCTGGGCCTGAGAGCCATATACGGTACTGAGTGGACTGATGTGTGAGGGTTGTGAGCACTATGTGCATATCCACACTGGTTTCATACATATATTTTTATGATGGAATGTGGAGTATACTGGCATACTTGGCATATTTACTCATTCTGATAAACTGTTAGCATGTCTAATTTCTGTATACTGTTTATTGTAAATTCTGAGGTTTTGTCCATCACTACCTCTCAGCCCATAGTTTGGGTTCATTACTTCTGAGTTGGTGTACTCACGTTAGCCCCTACACCTTGTGTGCAGATCTAGGTACACCGGGGCCCGGTAGTGGATATTGAGCAGTTGTCAGAGTTTTCATTGGAGTTGTTGAGGTAGAAGCTGGCGATCACGACCTCGTCTTCTCTTCCTTATTCCACCTGTTGCTCTTATTTTGAGACTATGTTGTCTATTTCCCTATTTCTCTATTTTATGATATAGCAGCTCATGACTGAGTGACACCGGATCCGGGATTCGAAATTTTAAATTTTGTTTCAAATATTATTTTTTTAAACTTCAGACTCTTAGATCAATAATTTCGTTTCAAATTGTATTTTTACTGGAAACTGAATTTAGCTTAGATGAAAGGGGCGGCTTGCCTGGTTCCATGACAGGCGCCATCAAGACTCCAAAATTGGGTCGTGACAAGATGGTATCATAGCTCTAAGTTAACTAGGTCTCACCAGTCATGAGCAGGTTTAGTAGAGTCTTGCGGATCGGTACGGAGACGTCTGTACTTATCTTCGAGAGGCTACAGAACCATTAGGAAAAAACCCACATTATTGAATTTTGTCGTGCGACTCTGTTGAATTATGGAACTAAACTTAAGTGGATTCTCGCAGGTGCGCACCTGGGACCGCAGGTGCGGTCAGCGCTAGGCAGAACCTATAAAAAGAACCCTTAGCGAATTTTGGCCATTCTTTCATCGTTGTTATTCGGGTTTGAAGCTTTTGAAGGGTTTTTGATGAGGGAAATTGATAGTTCTTCATTGAGGTAAGGATTTGGACTTAAAACTCGTTTATATGTAATTAAAGGTAGGATTAGTGGTGGAATTTTGGGGAAAAACAATGCTTAAACAGATATTTAGGGCTTGTGATTTAGAGACCTTAAAATGGGAATTTGAGGGGTCATTTGGACTCCGATTTCAGTGTTCTTGGTAAGTATGAACTCGTGGGAGGATAAGGATTTTTGTAGTTTAAATTTCACCGAGTTCTGACACGTGGGCCCGGGGGTCGGGTTTGACCAATTTGGGGATTTTGAGTATTTTTGATAAATTTCGGTTAGGGTTCGTTCCTTGGCATATTATAATGATATACATCTGATTTTTGGTAGATTTGAAGCACTTGGAGGCCGAATCTAGAGGCAAAGGCACTACAGAGTAGTATTTTAGCCGGTTTTGAGGTAAGTAATGTTTCCAAACTTGGTTTTGAGGGTTCGAAACCCCTAGCTAAATGATTTATGACTATAATTGAGGTGACACGCATGCCAAGTGATGGGCGTGCGGACGTGCACCGAGTATTTGTGGCCTGTCTTATGCCATGGCACCGTTTAGTGATTATTCCCTTATGATATCTGTGCTTCTGTTAAAGTGGTAATATTGAGCCTGTTAGGAATCATGTTAAGTATAAATGCTAGGATTCACGCCGAAAATGCTGAGACCCGAGTGGTCATATATTACTATCTCATTTTATGATTATTTGATTTCATATACTCAGTCTTGTTATAGCATATCACTTCATATCTCAGTCTCAGTATTGTTAATTATATGAATACTTATCATTGTTTCGGGTTGATGGATGCATCTGTGATCCATGTGAGTGGGACTGAAGAGTAATGACTGAGTGAGGCCGAGAGCCTGTTATGAGACTGTTATGAGATTGGACTGCACACCGCAGTGATACTTAAATCACGCCTTCGTTGGCTAGATACAACGCTTGGGCCACTAGGGCCCCTCCGGAGTCTTTACACCCCCAGTGAGCGCATTGATGTTGAGGGATGGATTTTCCCTGGGCATGGATTGTGTCCGAAGTGGATGTTATGTGAGGGATGGATCGTCCCTGGACATGGATCTTGTCCGAGTGTTGTATTCCGGAGATGGACTTTCTCCGTGGGGATGGATTGGCCCTTTTTCCTTAGTACGGAGTGGCTACGGTCACCAATGATTATGTACATTCCGGGATGGACTTTTGCCTGGGCCTGAGAGCCATATATGGTACTGAGTGGACTGCTGTGTGAGGGTTGTGAGCACTATGTGTATATCCACACTGGTTTCATACATATATTTTTATGATGGCATGTAGAGTATACCGGCATACTTGGCTTATTTACTCATTCTGATAAACTGTTAGCATGTCTAGTTTCTGTATACTGTTTATTGTAAATTCTGAGATTTTGTCCGTCACTACCTCTCAGCCCATAGTTTGGTTTTGTTACTTCTGAGTTGGTGTACTCACGTTACCCCTACACCTTGTGTGCAGATCCAAGTATACGGACACGGTAGTGGATATTGAGTAGCTGTCATAGTTTTCATTGGAGTTGTCGAGGTAGCAGCTGGCGATCGCGACCTCGTCTTCTCTTCCTTATTCCACATGTTGCTCTTATTTTGAGACTATGTTGTCTATTTCCTCATTTCTCTATTTTATGATATAGCAGCTCATGACTGAGTGACACCGGATCCAGGGTTGGAAATTTTAAATTTTGTTTCAATTATTGTTTTTTTAAACTTCAGACTCTTAATATTATCAATAATTTCGTTTAAAATTATATTTTTACTGGAAACTGAATTTAGCTTAGATAAAAGGGGCGGCTTGTCTGGTTCCACGACAGGCGCCATCACGACTCCGAAATCGGGTCGTGACAAGATGGTATCAGAGCTCTAGGTTCAATAGGTCTCACCAGTCATGAGCAGGTTTAGTAGAGTCTTGCGGATCGGTACGAAGACGTCTGTACTTATCTTCGAGAGGCTACAGAACCATTAGAAAAAATCCCACATTATTGAATTCTGTCGTGTGACTCTGTTGAATTCTAGAACTAAACTTCTGTTGTTTTCATTCTCTCACAGATGGTGAGGACTCGTGCTACCGATCATGGTGATCAGACACCAGCAGGACTAGCTGGAGGTCGAGGCCGAGGTCGTGGAAGAGGGAGGGGTGCATCCCGCTTAGCAACCGGGGCAGTACATTGGACCCTCTCACTGCTCAGGATCAGGTCCCCGCAGTTGAGATCCCAGCGGGAGAGGCTCAGGCACCAGCAGTGCCCATTGTGATTCCGGGTCTTCAGGAGACCCTATCCCAGATTTTGACGGTGTGCACCAGCCTAGCACAGGCCATCGCCATGTATACTCCTGCTACTTCTCAGGCCGGGGGAGGCACTCAGACTCTAGCTGCCCGGAAAACTGAGCAAGTTACTTAACCGGGGACAACTCTAGTCCAGCCGGTTGCCCCAACCCGGGATTTTGTTGTCCTAGCTTTGGCGGATGACGAGCAGCGCAATTTAGAGAGGTTTAGTAGACTCCAGCCTCTTATTTTTAGTGGTACTGAGGGTGAGGATGCCCAGGTCTTTTTAGACAAGTTTCAGAGGATCCTTTACACAACAGGGATACTGAAGGCTAGTGGGGTCCCATTTACTACCTTCCAGTTCTCAGGAGCTGCACTCGCTTGGTGGGAGACCTATGAGAGGCTTAGACCTGCTGATGCAGCGCCCCTTACCTGGCTTCAGTTCTCCATTCTGTTCCTGGAGAAGTATATACCGCAGTCCCGCAGGGAGGAGCTGCGCAGGGAGTTTGAGCAGTTGCGCCAGGAGGACATGACCGTGACGCAGTATGAGATGAGGTTCTCCGAGTTGGACCATCATGCTATTTGGATAGTTCCCACGAATAGGTAGAGGATCAGGAGTTTCGTTGATGGCCTCACTTATCAGCTTCGGATTTTTCTGACCAGGGAGAGGTATCTGACGCTTCTTTTGAGGAGGTGGTTGACATTGCCAGAGAGATTGAGTCGGTTCGCTGCCAGGAGTGGATCGATAGGGAGGCCAAGAGGTCTCGAGGATTTGGGAGTTTTGGTGGGGTTCCTTCAAGGGGGCAACCTCATCCCGGCAGAGGCCGGCCATTCAGGCAGGCCCAGCCAGGTCGCTCAGGTTATCGTGGTGGATCAGTTGTTCATGATCCTCACAGTTTGCATCAGGTGCACCTATCTTTTAGTGTCGTGCCAGCTTAGAGTTCATCTTGGACACCATCGGTTCAGAGTTCATCTATGCCTGGTTCTTCTAGTGGTTATCCTGGTGCTAGGGGTTCCCTTCAGTCCCCAGTGCCATTCTCCGAGAGAGGTTGCTTTGAGTGTGGAGATGTGGGCCATATTAAGAGGTTTTGTCCTCGTCTTGCGAGAGGTACTTATCAGTAGATGAGTCAACCCGCTGTTTCAGACTCAGTAGCTGCACCGCCCGCCCGCCCGCCCAGGTAGCTAGAGGTGGGGTCAGGCAGGTAGGGGTCTTCCTAGAGGGGGAGGTCGATCCAGTGGTGATCAGGCCCAATTTTATGCACTTTCAGCCAGACCATATGAGATGGATTTTGATGCCGTGATCCCAGGTATTGTTTCAGTATGTCACGAGAAGCTTCAGTTCTTATTTGATTCCAGTTTTTCATATTCACATGTTCATCATATTTTAACCCATTCTCTGGATACGTCCAGTGAATCTTTTGTTACATCTGTTCATGTGCTCGCTCTTGTAGGTGATGTTGTTGTTATGGATCGTGTGTGTCGGTTGTGTGTGGTACCTATTGGGGGTCTGAAGACCCGGGTGGAGGTTCCATTTCTGAGTATGGTCGGTTTCGACGTAGTTTAATCAGATAGATGATGATACTTTTAGGTATGACTTGATGTAGGTGTTTTGCACCGAATCAGATTGTTTGACTCTGCAGAGCTTTTGTGAGGGTGTCAGTTAATGGATATTGGGTTTGTCTATGCTCCGGGATGATCTAGGGGTTACCCATCCCTACTTCAGGGAGCGGCAATTCTTTGGTTTTAGGCACACATGGTGCGGTTCTGTTGTGGCCTTCTAGAGGAGTTGATTAAGGTAAATTAGCTGGGTATCATAGATTTTGGACGTATGAGTTGTGTTCTTTCAGATTCGTGTGATTGGTTCAGGTAGATACGATGTGTGGAGGCGTGATTCTAATCTTGTAGATGAGTTATGACGTGGAACTTGGGTTCTAAGGCGTAAGGATTAGGTTGGATATAGTGGCATTCGAATGTGTTGTATTATTAGATCGGTACGGGGTAGGGTGATGTGGGGTCGCCCCGGGTGTGTGCATGGTAAGGTTATTCGGCAGTTGATGGATTTTGGAACAACTCTACGCATGTTTGAGGACGAACGTTTGTTTAAGAAGGGGAGAATATAATGACCCGGTCGGTCGTTCCGAGAGTTTAGCCTGTTTCCCCCATTTCGGCTTCATTGTTGTGTGGTTCATATCTTTTGTGTGGTGTTAGCTTGGTTGACTCGGGTTCAGAGTGTTCGTGGTGAGAATTAAGGCACTTAGTCTCTTAAATGAGCTCGATAGTTGGAAAAGTCAACTGGGAATTGACTTATAGGTAAATGATCTCGGAATGTAGATTTTATGGCTCGAATAGCTTCGTTAGGTGATTTGGAACTTAGGAGTGTGTTCGGAATGTAGTTTTGATGTCCGGTGTAGAATTAGGCTTGAATTGGCGGAAGTTAGTTTTTGACGATTTCCGATCGGCAGTGGAAAATAGGCTATCGGGGTCGGAATGGAATTTTGGAAGTTTGAGCAGGTTCGTAGCGTCATTCTGGATGTGTGTACAAATTTTCATTTCTTTCGGACGAGGTTTGGTTAGTTTCGGCATCGTTGGTGTATTTCAGAAGTTTGAATATCTTTAGGCTTGAATCATGAGTTGATTTGGTGTTTCGATTTTATTTTGGGTGTTCTGAGAGTTCGACTAAGTCCGGGTGATCATTTATGACTTGTTTGTATTTTTGGTTGGGGTCCCGAGGGCCTTGGGTTGAGTTTGGATGGGTAACGACATGATTTTTGGCATTTTGGAGTTGCTGGTGGGAAACTTTCTGCTGTTTCCGCACCTGCGGATAGGGAATTGCAGGTGCGAGCCCGCAGAAGCGGACAAGGCTCCGTAGATGCGGAAGTTGGCTGGATCAGTTAAGGTCGCATGTCTGAGACTTGGACCGCACCTGCGGAGTCGCAGGTGTGGAGGATCTGTCACAGGTGCGGAGAAGGTCCCTTAAGTGGATTCTCGCAGGTGCGCACCTGGGACAGCAGGTGCGAGAAAAGGACCGCAGGTGCGGTCATCGCTGGGCAGAACCTATAAAAAGAACCCTTAGCGAATTTTGGCCATTCTTTCATCATTGTTATTCGGGTTTGAAGCTTTTGAAGGGTTTTTGAAGAGGGAAATCGAAATTTCTTCATTGAGGTAAGGATTTTGGACTTAAAACTCGTTTATATGTGATTAAAGGTCGGACTAGTGGTGGAACTTTGGGGGGAAACAGTGCTTAAATAGGTAATTAGGGCTTGTGATTTAGAGACCTTAAAATGGGAATTTGAGGGGTCATTTGGACTCCGATTTCAGTGTTCTTGGTACGTATAGACTCATGGGAGGATAAGGATTTTTGTGGTGTAAATTTCACCGAGTTCCGAGACGTGGGTCCAGGGGTCGGGTTTGACCAATTTCGGGATTTTTGAGTATTTTTGATAAATTTCGATTAGGCTTCGTACCTTGGCATATTATAATGATATACATCTGATTTTTGGTAGATTTGAAGCACTTGGAGGCCAAATCTAGAGGCAAAGGCACTGCAGAGTAGTATTTTAGCCGGTTTTGAGGTAAGTAACATTTCCAAACTTGGTTCTGAGGGTTCAAAATCCCGAGCAAAATGATTTATGACTATAATCGAGGTGACACGCATGCCAAGTGACGGGAGTGTGGGCGTGCACTGAGTATTTGTGGCTTGACTTATCCCATGGCACCGCTTAGTGATTATTCCATGATGATATTTGTGCTTCTGTTAATGTGGTAATTGTGAACCTGTTAGGAATCATGTTAAGTATAAATGCTAGGCTTCATGCCGAATGTGCTGAGACTCGAGTTTCCGTATATTACTGTTTCATTTTATGATTATTTGATTTTGTATACTCAGTCCTATTATAGCCTATCACTTCATATCTCAGTCTCAGTATTGTTAATTATATGCATACTTATCATTGTTTCGGCATATGGATGTATCTGTGATCCATGTGAGTGAGACTGAAGAGTAATGATTGAGTGAGGCCGAGAGCCTGTTATTGAGACAGTTTTGAGATCGGACTGCACACCACAACGATAATTAAATCATGCCTTCGTTGGCTTGATACAACGCTTGGTCCACTAGGGCCCCTCCGGAGTCTTTACGTCCCCAGTGAGCGCATTGATGTTGAAGGATGGATTTCCCTGGGCATGGATCGTATCCGAAGTGGATGTTATGTGAGGGATGGATCGTCCCTGGACATGGATCTTGTCCGAGTGTTATATTCCGGAGATGGACTTCTCCGTGGGCCTGGATTGGCCTTTTCCTCAGTACGGAGTGACAACGGTCACCAATGATTATGTACATTCCGGGATGGACTTTTCCTTGGGCCTGAGAGCCATATACGGTACTGAGTGGACTGCTGTTTGAGGGTTGTGAGCACTATGTGCATATCCACACTGGTTGCACACATATACTTTTATGATGACATGTAGAGTATACTGGCATACTTAGCATATTTACTCATTCTGATAAACTGTTAGCATGTCTAATTTCTGTATATTGTTTATTGTAAATTCTAAGGTTTTGTCCGTCACTACCTTTCAGCCCATAGTTTGGGTTTGTTACTTCTGAGTTGGTTTACTCACGTTACCCCCTGAACCTTGTGTGCAGATCAAGGTACACCGAGACCCGGTAGTGGATATTGAGCAGGTGTCAGAGTTTTCATTGGAGTTGTCGAGGTAGCAGCTGGTGATCACGACCTCGTCTTCTCTTCCTTATTCCAATTGTTGCTCTTATTTTGAGACTATGTTGTCTATTTCCTCATTTCTCTATTTTATGATATATCAGCTTATGACTGAGTGACACCCAATCCGGGGTTGGAAATTTTAAATTTTGTTTCAAATATTGTTTTTTTAAACTTCAGACTCTTAGTATTATCAATAATTTCGTTTAAAATTGTATTTTTACTGGAAACTGAATTTAGCTTAGATAAAAGGGGCGGCTTGTCTGGTTCCACGACAAGCGCCATCACGACTCCGAAAATGGGTCGTGACAGTGTGACATGTTGTCACTTGATTGATTAAAGATTGAAATCATGTATGGAGATTCTGGTATTATCGCTAATGTGAGAATTTATGCCTGAGGGGCGCTCGGTTTATTTGGTGGTGAACTGCAGAAGTTTGTTCTGTATTTGACGGTTGTTCTTGTGTCACGGAAAAAAGGGTTAGTGTGGATCCTTGAAAGGTTATTAGGCTAGTGCGGTACGGTCAGAATCGGCTTGAGGTCCGTGGATGGATCTAAATGTGAATGTGGGCTCTATATCAGGTCGGGTGTTATTTCTGTCGTCAGCCATTCCGTGTAATATCTATTGTGCCATGTGGGTTGAGAGTCAGTTTGATTATTCACTCTCTCAAGATACATGGTCATTTATTGCACCTTGGTTGTGCTTGAGTTTCGTAGTGTATGGCGCTATCCGTCTCCCCAGGATTTGTATTATGCACTTCGCGTGCTTGTAGTTGATTTTCGGGTATTTCGCAAGTATGAGCATTTTAGCTCGGTAAATATTTTCTTATAGATTATTATATATGGATCGGGGGCATTCCGCTACGGGTATCATGGTTGGATCGGTTGCACTCCGCGACGGTATCATGTGTGGATCGGGTTGCACACCGCAATAATATGATGTTGAGTACAGTTTCCCATATCTATTATTGTGTGTTTGGCTTCTCATTTTTTTAGGAAGGTTCATAACATCTTTTCGGTTGTTTAAATTAGTTACATAGGTTGAGTTGTTCTTTTTCAGAGTTCGTTTCCTTATGTATTACATTCGAGTTGGTAGCTTGTTGGCACATTGTGGCATCATATGAGACTTTTGGCAGTGTCTGAGGTGGTTTATTTCTTGAGCAGCTTCTACTGGGTGAGACGAGATTATTGGACCTGGGATCAGTGCGATCAAATTTATATGAGGCACATTAAAGAGTAAATATCGATATTTAGTCCAAAATGAGGTAATGGTTCTTGTCGAAAGGAGAGACTCCATGAGTTTTGATTCGCCAGGTTATTATGAGTCTCTACACATATCTTATATCGTGGAAGTATTGCGAGAGATGAAACCGGGCTTATATGCTTCATGTGGTGTGTTGTGGGCATCAGATTCGTGGGATTTCGGCTATTGTTGTCAGATAATGTCATTATGGTCATGTGAATAATGTGGTGCATGGTGTGAATTCGTTAAGAGTATACAATCATGTATTGGTACATCGTGTAGTGATGGATACGATGTTCATACGTTGGAAACATACCTGATAGAGAATTTCAGATGTTGGAATTTGGCTTTAAGGCTTATTTGACTAGATAAAAGGGAGGATTTTCAGGTTTGCTCGAGTGAATGTGCTCAACTGGGTTGTGGTAGCACGGATAGGTGCACGAGGTGTTAAACAAAGATTTTGGACAACTCCAGAGCAGTTCTTAGCACATTTGAGGACGAACGTATGTTTAAGTGGGAGAGAATGTAACGACTCGATCGGTCGTTTTGAGCTCTAGCGCGCCGTCCGACGGTTTGAGACCTTGAGTAGTTTCACTTCAGGTATAATGACTTGTGCGAATGGTCGGAATTGAATTTTCGGAAGTTCGGAGTTGATTTGGAAAGAAAACTCTCATTTCGGAAGCTTTAAGTTGGAAGAATTGACTAAGGCTTGATTTTTGAGTAAACGAAATCGGAATCGGGATAAGAAGGTTTCAACATGTTCGTATGATGATTTTGAACTTGGACGTATGTCCGGATAAGGTTTTGGATGACCCGAGAGGGTTTCGGTACTTATTGTGGAAAGTTGGCATTTTGGAAGAATTTCATAAATTTGGGTTGAAGTGAATTTCAATGTTATTGATATCCTTTTGGGATTCCGAATATGGGAATAGCTATTATGGTGGTTCTGGTACTGGGAGCGCATCCGGATGTGGATTTGGAGGTCCGTAGGAAATTTCGGGGTCATTTGGCGAAAGTTAGAAATTTGAAGGTTTTTGAGAAGTTTGACCAGGAGTGAAATTTTTGATATCGAGGTCGGATTCTTATTTGAAGTCAGAGTAGGTTCGTAATGTTGAATGTGACTTGTGTGCAAAATTTGAGGTCAGTCGGACGAGATTTGATAGGTTTCGGCATCGAATGTAGAAGTATGAAGTTCTAAAGTTCATTAAGCTTGAATTGGGGTGCGATTCATGGTTCTGACGTGGTTTAAGGTGATTTGAGGCCTCGAGCAGGTCTGTGTTATGTTATGGGACTGGTTTGTATGATTGGACGGGGTCCCAGGGGCCTCGGGTGTGATTCAGAGTGGTTTCAGACCATTTTTCCCTGTTATGCAATGGCTGATGTTGGTATCTGGTGTTGTCCTTCGCCAACGTGAAAGGGTCTCACTCGTTTGCAAAGAGGAAATTTGGGCTGAGAACGCGGAAGGGAACTGGAGAAAACTTATGCGTGGAGCAGGGGCCTGGAGTAGTTTGGTCTTCGCGAACGCAGAGATCCAACAACGAATGCGAAGCAGTAGAGTCTGAAGCTTTCGCGAACGCGAGGCTTTGATCGCGAACGTGAAGAAGCGCGGGCCTGGACATGGAAGATTGTTTTAAAACGGGGGTTTTGCTCATTCCCCCCCCCCCCCTTTTCACACGACTTGGGCGATTTTTGGAGCTTTTGAAGAGGGGTTTTCATCATCAAGCATGAGGTAAGTGATTTCTACTAGTTGTGAGTTACATACAAGGCTTATATATGGATTTAGGCATGAAAACTTGTATAAATTTGGAGTTTTGAAGGAAAAACTAGAAATTTATATTTTTGGATTTTAACCAAGAATTTGGGCATGTAATTGAGAATAAATCATATATTTGAGTTCATGATGTTATGGGTAATGTTTATCTTCAAATATTTTCGAAAATCAGGCACGTGGGTCTTGGTGTGGGTTGGAAAATCACTTTAATAGTTAGGATATGAACTCTTGAGCATGTATTAACTATTTTATATAACATTTGACTATTTTTGGATCGTTTGGCCCCGAGTTGAGGCTTTAAAGCACAATTTTTGACCGGAAAATGAGCTTTGAGATGAGGTAAGTCTCTTGTCTAACTTTGTGAGGGGGAAACTACCCCTAGGTGATATATTTGATGTGTGTAACTTATTGCGGGGACTATGTACGCACGAGGTAATGAGAGTTTGTACGTAGTTAGATTCATGTTATTCTCCCCGTGGACTTAGGTTTACATCATGCTGTACTTTTACTATATGGATTATCCTTGCTCTTTTAATTCCTTTATTTCACATTATGACTTGCGACTAGACATGCGTGGAGTGATGGATTTGCTATTGTAGAGTTTTCATGAGTTTTATGATTTGCCACGGAATAATGGTGTTCCTCTTATGGATTATCGCGCGTTATGTGTTGTCATTGAATAATTTTCCTTAAAAATCCTAACTCACATGTTCATTCGTGAGTGGGGGTCAGGGACCGGTTTAAACTTCTTATTCTAATGGGATCGGGCCATTCGACTCAGTAAGATTTATGTACTACACTCTCATGGGAGCGAGCCGTTCGCCTCGGCAGTTTAATAGATGCATCTATGGTTCGTGTCGTTCAACCCTCGACAGTGCACAATTTAATATTTATGTTGGATCAGACCATACGCCTCGGCATTTCTATAAAAATATCCTCATGGAACCGTGCATAATATTTGGCAAGAAGCCAAAGTATCTGTGAGTCTTTCCTTGATTCGAATTATAATAACCTATTTGGTGAGGTCCATTATACATACATACATACATACATACATACATACATATATATATATATATATATATATATATATATATATATATATATATGTATAATTAATTAAGAGAGAATTTTCTAATTAAGAGCTTGAGTTTATTGTAAGGAGCATAATTGTACCACATATTTCCACTTATTCATTTTATTTATTTACTCTGCCTCATATTTGTTCACCTCCTTACTATACCTGATATTATTCTAGTGAGTATCGATGTCGAGCCCTCGTCACTACTCCTCCGGGGTTAGGTAAGATACTTACTGGGTACACATGGATTTATGTACTCATACTACACTTGTTGCACATTTTTGTGCAGGTACTTTTATGTCTGGTCCTTTGGGCACGGAGGCGCGGATGATGCGGGGGCTTGCCGCGAGCTGCATATCAAGTTACGATCCGCAACCAGTAGAGTCTTCTCCAGAGTTATTTGTATTTTTCCTGTCCTATTTGTATTACGGACAGATGTTGTATTTTATTTTACTTCCTAGTTGATGTTCATGCAGTCGTGACACCGGGTTTTGGGGATGCTTTTGGGTTGTTCTGTATTAAAGTAGTAATAATATTGGCATTCACTTTGTAAATTTCATCTCTTACATTTTAATAGAAGGAAATTATGATTTCAAAAGTACTAAAATGAGTAATGAAGTTAATTATATAATTGTTGGCTTGCCTGACAGCAGTGTTAGGCGCCATCATGACCTTTAATGGATTTTGGACCGTGACAATTACAATATAAAAAGAAAACAGGTTATCCATTATGAGATTTGAAAAATAAGTTCATGTCCTGCCTTTTAATTAATCTCTAAATATTATTTACATTTTCTATATAGAAGGTTTAATTTTGAGGTTATTTGCACATAATCCAAATAACCCAAATTATAATTTGACATGATTTATATACGCGTATCACGCGGGTACTTATACTAGTAATAATATAATGATTCACTAGTGTTATTTGTACATCACAACCTTTTATAATTTATAATTTAAGAAAATGACCTTTAAGAGCTCTTGAGTGTAAAAGACTATATCTCTTACGTGTAAAAGTAAATCTCTCATGTATAAAAGAAAAAAGGCAAGGTTATAAAATTAAAAACAAATTTGTAAAGAGCCACAAAACCAATTGACCAATATTAAATTTACGAAAGTCATTTTACAGAATGGCGAATTTATGAAATTCATCAATTCACTTAGATTTAATTTACGAAAAAGGGCTAAAAATATCCGTATCGTATGGCAAATTTATGAAATTCATCAATTCACTTAGATTTAATTTACGAAAAAGGGCTAAAAATATCCGCATCGTTTGGTAAATGGTTCATGTTTGCCTTCCGTCCATCTTTTGGTTGCATACAATGTTACGTTATCTTTCGGCCTATAAATATCCTTGCAACAAACAAAATATTGTGTGATCCCTTTTTTAATATGCTGGCATCATTTCACTGTGACACGTGGCATCTTAGTCTAGATTGTGTGTGGCGTATTTTGACCTTTTTTTCGTTTAATTTATCACTTTTTACCTAAATTTGAAGTGGGTAAAATTCAATCCGGAAAAGTGTCATGTGTTCTATTGAAATGAGGTCAGCACATTAAAAAGGGACCACATAATATTTCATCAGTTGCGAAAGTATTTATAGACCGAAAGATAATGTTGTATGTAATTTTGAACCAAAAGGTAAACGGATGATAAGTCTAAACTATCTACCAAATGATAGTATCATTTTTAGCCCGAATGATAGTATTATTTTTAGCCCTTTTCAGTCTAATTTGTCATTTTGTACCTAAGAGTCATACTCATCGCTCTGAAAGGTGCAAGGAAAGTATTTTTTACCATGGTGGGTTCCAAAGATTCTTGGTGTAAGACTTTGGATAAGTACTAGATTTAGGTGCTTCATTATAAAGAGGTTAAGATTTTCAAACTTTTTCTGCTAAAATGAGAAAGAATAGTAAAAACTAAAACAGCAAGGAGAACAATTCGTCGTCACCTACTAAGTTGATATTTTCTTTTTCAGCTATTATTCCTCAAGAAACATATCTATTGTGTTTAAATAGTGACTCATACTTTAATGATGTCAACTGGTTTTATAGTTTTTTACATATTTATTTTTAGTTTTATGTCTTTTTTATAAGATATCGTCATTTTTACATGAAAATAACACACAAGAAACCTGAAAAAATTATTTCCTTTGTAGAGAAAATAACAATTAAATGAGAAAGAAAGTAGTTATAGTTAAAGTATTAGTTAGTTGATTAAGTTAGGTATAACCTCTCCTCTTAAAGTTAGTTAAGATAGTTAATGCATACTTAGTAGATGAATTAGTTTCTTAGCTAGTATCTATATATAGATTCTACTATTCACATTGATGTACACAGATTAAAAAAGTAATACACACATATCTCTCTCTCATTAAATCTATTTACTTTTCTTCTGCAGTCTAGAATCTTCCGCCTTCTTCTTCTTCTCTTCTCTTCTCTTCTTTTGCGTGTCTGTATCTTGTTCTTCATCTAAACTTGAGCATTAACTCAAGAATAACTTCATGGTATCAGAGCTGGGTTAAACCAAGCTTTAATTCATTGATTTGTCATCTTGGTTCTTTAAGAACAAAATCAGAAGTCGAGTCAAGAAAAAACTAAAAGATTCAATTCTTGAAATTCGGAAGTGAAACATGGCTGAAAATGGAAATCAAGCAGCTCCCACAGTGATTCCAACTACAACAACGACTCAAACAGGGCTGCATGTGATTGATTACAATCATCCACTCTTCTTGAGCCCCTCAGATGTGATTGGTATACAAATCATCTCATTCCAACGTACAGGAATCGAAAACTACTCCTTGTGGTTTAGATCTATGAGGATGGCCTTGTTAGGGAGAAACAAATTGGATCTTGTTGATGGAACATGTGTCAAAGAGAATTTTCTAGAAAGTCTATGGAATCACTGGGAGAGGGTAAATGCAGTAGTTTTGTCTTGGTTGATGAACTCAGTGAGTAGTGGTCTATTAGGAGGAATAATGTATGTTTCAAGTGCTCAAACTGTCTGGGATGATTTACATGAAAGATTTGACAAAGTTGATGGGTCAAGGTCATATAATCTACACAAGGAAATTGCTACTCTTAGTGAGGGGACAACATATGTGTCTGCCTACTTCTCAAAATTAAAAGATCTTTGGGAGGAGTTTGAAGCATTAGTCCCAACACCCAGGTGTAATTGTCCCAAATCAAGAGATTTTGTGATTCATTTACAAAAGCTGAAGCTATTTCAATTTTTAATGGGTTTAAATGACTCATATAGTCAGGCTAGGAGTCAAATTCTGTTAATGAGTCCTATGCCATCCGTCAATCAAGCATATGCAATGGTGGTCAGTGATGAGAGTCAAAAGACAATAGCCAATAGTGCTGGATTATTGGGAGCAAATCCTACTGTTGGGACTAATCAATTTGATGTAGCTATGCATACCAAATTGAGTGGAAATTATCAGAAAAACAGGAAAAATTTCAATCTGTTTTGTGAAGTATGTAAAATGAGAGGGCATTCAAAAGAAAACTGCTATAAAGTGATAGGGTATCCACCAGAGTTCAAAACAAGGAAAAGAAATATGAATACTCACAGTGCATATAATGTGATGATTGATGCAAATCTGCAAGGAAGTCAAGGTTCAAGGTGTAGCTGGAGTGAGAATAACTCGCACAATTCTCAGATAGGAAACAACAACATCAGAGGAAATAATGTACAAATGGGAGGTGTACCTTGGATGGGAAACTGCACGTTCTCAAAAGAACAGTATGAACACCTAGTGCAACTACTGAATAAAGAAGGGAGTAAAGATTCTACAGCTACACTAGCAGCAAATGCAACAGGTATTCCTCATGCCTTGTTAGTATCTAGTTCTTTGCATGACTGGATTATTGATACTGGAGCTACAAATCACATGGTATCTGACTTAGAGTCACTAAATGAGTATGCACCAGTACAAATCAACCAACAAAAGAAAGTATACTTGCCTAATGGAGAGACTACACAAGTAACACACATTGGAACTAGTAAACTAACAGAAAACGATACAGTAACAAATGTGTTCTACATTCCCCAGTTTAAGTATAATTTACTGTCTGTCTCTGAAGTTACAAAAGAGTTAAAGTGCTCAGTAGCTTTCTTCCCTGATTTTTGCATATTTCAGGAACTCTTCAGTGGGAGGGTGAAAGCGATTGGTAAAGAAGACAGTGGTTTATACATTCTATGTAGACAAAATCAGTCAAGAAATAGTGCAATAAGTCTAAATACTAGTGATACAGAAATTAATAAAGATCTCAGTCCAAGTGAAGTTGATCTGTGGCATAGAAGGCTTGGACATGCATCTGCTGTAGTTCTCAAGAAAATATTTCATGTAAATGTGCAGAATATTGCTAATAGGATAGAATTATGCACTACCTGTCCATGTGCAAAACAAATCAGAAATGCATTTCCTGTTAGTAGTATAAAAACTTCAGCTAATTTTGAACTAATACATATGGATGTGTGGGGGCCTTATAAAGTGTCTACTGTGGATGGAAATAAGTATTTCTTAACTATGGTAGATAACTTCTCTAGAATGACTTGGATATTCTTAATGAAGCTGAAGTCTGATGTGTGTATAATTGTGCAACAGTTTGTTAAATACGTGCAAACACGGTTTGGACTAACTATAAAAACAATAAGGACTGATAATGGTTCTGAGTTTTTCAACTCAACTTGTGATACCTTCTTTAAAATGGTGTAGCTGAGAGAAAACATAGACATATCCTAGAATTAACTAGAGCAATCAGGTTTCAAGCAAACATTCCAATACAATTTTGGGGCTACTGTGTAAAAGCTGCAGTGTATATAATAAATAGACTCCCTAGCACTGTTATTGACAACAAAAGTCCTTTTGAAAGGTTATTTAGTAAAATACCAGATTTAGGACATCTTAAAGTAATTGGTTGTTTGTGCTATGCAAAAGAAATAAATCAAAATGATAAGATGTTGCCAAGAGCAAAGCCATCTGTTCATATGGAATATGCAACAACTCAGAAAGGATATGTGTTATATGATTTAATAGAAAAATGTTTCTTTGTAAGTAGAGATGTTCAATTCAGAGAAGATACATTTCCTTTTAAAACTAAACAGAATACAGAAAAATTCTTGTTCACTCAACCAAATGAAACAGAGTTGTTACTACAAAATGCAATTCAAATTTCTCAAATGACAAACACAAATAGTAATGTTAATACACAAGATGATGTGATAATGACTGATACACAGCAAATCCAAACTGAAGAAATTATACAATATAACAATCAAGAAGTGGCTAACACAAAGTATAGAAACAATATATCCAACACAGAACAATCAGAAAATGAATCTAATGTAGAGCATACACAAAATAACATTCAGACAGAACAAAATCTAAGGAAGTGAGATAGAGGTAGGAGACCACCTATTTGGATGAAAGATTTTGTATCATTGAATTCACAACACACTAAGCCTTATGCAATATCAAACTATATAACATATGAGAGGTTGAGTCCGAAATATCAATCATATTTAACAGAAGCATTGAATATTAATGAACCAACACTGTACTCTGAGGCAGTAAAAGATCCAAAATGGATAGAAGCAATGAAAAATGAAATTGAAGCTCTTCAAAATAATCACACATGGGAAGTTGTAACTCTGCCAAAAGGTAAAACTTCTATAGGATGTAAATGGATTTACAAAATCAAATATAAAGCATCTGGGC
>ML321209.1:0-39301 GCA_005239505.1 Nicotiana paniculata
AAGACAAAATAAATCTTTGGCCCAGACGGTGTAATGGTCTATGCCTCAGATAAAATGAAGTTACATCTTCAAACAAGATGAAGTCATTAGCTTAGACGGTGTAATGTCTTTGCTTCAAATAAAATGAATCTTTGGCCCAGACGGTGTAATCGTTCTACGCCTCAGATAAAATGAAGTTAAATTTTCAAACAAGATGAAGTCATTAACTTAGACGGTGTAATGTCTTTGCTTCAGACAAAATGAATCTTTGGCCCAGACGGTGTAATAGTCTTCACTTCAAATAAAAAATGAAGTCTTTAGCTCAGACGGTGGGATGGTCTTCGCCGCGAACTTTTAAAGGTTTTCGTTGTGAACTTTTAAAAAATAATCTTGACCACGAGATTTTAAAGGTCTTCATCATGCATGGATTATCTCGTTAAACAAGAATACATCCTTCTTGTTTGATCTACAAAAAAAAAATGACAAAGAAAAAAAGCACAAGAAAAGAAGAAGAAATTACCTTTGCGTTAACGCTTCCGAATCCACAAAATAGACTTAAGTGGCTTGCAAATACTGCTAATTAATGCTCAACAAATACGAGCATGCAAGTTTATATAGATCTCCGCAGATGACTTGCAGCAGTATATTATCGATGTGGGATCAATATTTCACGCGGCTTCAGCAATTAGTCCCCAACATGAATTAGGATTGCGCACTTTGACGTATTCTCGGATAATACTGCTCGTGTGTCATAATTTGAGTAGAAATCTTATTAAGAATTTGAAAGAGGTTTGCTTCTGACAGAAGCCATGTGCATTGAATTGTACAATTATTTGAGAAGCTATTTAAGGCCTATACAACTTAATCTTGGACTTGCCTTGAAAAGCCTTATTTAAATATAAGTTCAAACCAATCCATGTTACCTTNTAACTTATCCGAAAAGTTTTGAAGTAGGGGGCATTTGTAGGCATATAAAATTTATCGGATTTAAATTCAATAAAATAATTTGAACTATATTTTAAAATTCAAAGTATATTGGTCCAAATAAATATTATGGGCTAATATAATTGAGTTAAGCATATAAGTCCAACACATATGAGTTAATAAATAAGTCTTAACCCATTGGGCTAGCCCTTTTAATTGGACTACAAATGATAAGCCCACTTTATTAGGCCCAATATATCATCTTCCTAGAGGCCCAGTGCGACGTGTCAAATGACGTGGCATGCCAAGTCAAATGAAAGAGCCAATAGGATCATGCCACATGTCAAAATGAAAAGGCATGCCAAGTCACATTAAAAGGCCAATGAAATCGCGCCACGTGTGCGAGTGACATGTGTTGGCCAATCAAATACGGCCATGTCACACTTCAATTTGATTGGCCGGAAAGAGTTTGTTCTTATCACAACTCTTCCCTCCAACAACTATAAATATGGGTCTTCATAACTCAAAAAAGGGATCAGAAGTTATAACAAGAAGCAAGAGAGAGCTCGTGGATCAGACGCTGCAAATTTCTCTACAAGTTTCAAGCTTCAAGCAATCAAGTTCAAGCTCAAGAACGAAGAACAATTCAAGTATTCAAGATCAAGAACGAAGTCAAATCAAATACAAGGCGTTCAAGATCAAGGCTACTTGTTCGTGATACAATTCGTGGCAACAATCAAAGTGTTCGCGACGGATAAATCAAATTCAAATTCAAGATCAAGCTCAAAGGCCCTTGAATTTATACTAGAAAAGTAGAATCAGAGGATTCATAGAGATTGTAACGCTCAATTACTTGAAATCAAATACTACGATTGTTGCAATATATTTCGGTCTTGATTTTATTTTCTCGACGCATTTTATTGTCTACATCACTCACAAAATTTCAAAAACAACACAAAATTATATTCATGTCGATACACAACTCTGATTTTCAAATATTATTTTCACTTGAAAAATATTTTCACTTTTTTTTGGAATTTTACATTTCTTATTTCCAAACGCACACTAAATCTATCCATATCAATATCAATATCTTATATATATATATATATATATATATATATATATATATATATATATATATATATATATATATATCCAAATAGCTTTTAAGCACCAAGTGAATTTATTATTGTAATATTTTTAATATTGGAATTTTACATTCTGTTGCGGCCAAATGCACACGCAACTATATGCGGTCGTCAAGTAATAAAGTGACTTAAAGTTGGATGTCGAACCACGAGGACTTGTGATTAACTGTTAACTAAATTAGACTGTCCTAATTATCTAAACAAGGATTAAAACAAGAAGTATTTAATTCCAAACTAATTAAAATAAATAAAAATAACTAATGAACTTTGAATTACGTGTCTATGCCTTATATACTTTTATTTCTATAATCACGTTTGTACTTTGCCTTCAGAACTAACTTTGTAAGAGGCCGTTTGGTATGAGGTATAAGAAGGTATAGTGCTGGTATAAAAATTCAATATCATCTTAATACTTTGTTTGGTTAGCAAACTTGGTACAAGTTACCCGGGATTAAAATTAGTACCGGAATAACTTATACCTTGTAGAGGGTGGGATAATTAGTGCCGGGATAACTTATACCTTCTTTTTATGAATGATGTAATTGTCATTTTTAATACAACATATCAAACAGTGGATAAAAAACAATACCAGGATAACTAATCCCAGGATAACTAATCCCAACATAACTTATCCCAGCATAACTTATCTCGGCATAAGCCGTATTCAAACCAAACGACCCTAAGTGTTCCTAGAATTCTTGATGTTTCATATAGTAACATTCTTTCAGCTCCTAGCTGAAACTCCGGTTCCGCCTATGCTATCAAAATTGCCATACTTCCAAAATGTTGTTGAAATCAAAGATATAAACTTTATGAACTTGGATCAAATATCTGTTGCCCTCAAAAGTGCTCCAGATTTGCAAGAACTTTATATTGAGGTAAGTTGTAACACTCTATGTTTACCCTAAAATTTGGATAACAATTAACGCTGATGGAACATTTATATTGAGGTAAGTTGTACTCACTAGGGTACAGTTTCTTATGACCTTATAAAAGCCGATGGAACCGCACCCTAATGAGTACGTTCCCGACCCGTGCATTTTAAAGTCCGACTTTAAAGTTGAGAACCCTCCATCGGTCTTTGGCCGATGTGAGCATGTGACGAGATACATCTGCTCGATAACGGTGGGACACCTCGAGACGGTAAAAAGGGATTGCAATTGGGGGGATGAAGTTGTTGTACAAATCCCTGCTCCTGAAGAGAGTATTACCACCCACGTGGAAGGGTTTCTAAGTATTTACACTTAACCTTTCAAGTTGGATCCCCTCGACCAAATTATCATAGATTTATGTAAGAGGTACCAGGTGACCCTCGGCCAAGTTGACCCCTCTTTCTGGCCCATCGTGATCATGCTCCGATTCTTTTCCAGCAAGGTCGAGGGGCTGTCGTTCACTCTCAAACCACCTCATCAGGTTATACCGACCCTTAATCTTTCGAGGGTTGTCAAGCTTCAACGTCGAGCAACCAAGGCGTTGTTCTCTAGTATCGATGAGGACAAGGACCGGAGGTGGATGAGCAGGTTTGTTCGGGTAAGGGCCTATGACCTCATCCCAAAGAAAAAAATACCATTCCTCGAGAAGTGGAACCCTGAGCGTAAGTAACACTTTACTCATCAGTTTCCATGTTCCTATTTTTTGCTTTATTTAACATCTTCATTTGTCATGTAGCGGTTACCTGGATGCCTCGAGCGGTTTCTGACCTTGAGGACTGGGTTTAGAAGTTGGCCTCGACTTCCTCTCATGCCGAGCACTGTTGGCATGACTTGGCAAAGGGCAAATGGAGGCAAAGAATCATGGTGAGGTTTTCTTCCTTATTTCTGAGGTGCTAATCATACTTCTTTTTCTTACTAAGTTTCTTTTTGTGCAGGCTTGAAAAAGGATGCGATTTTTAGGCCTCCGAGCGGCGAGGAAGAGATTAAGTACCTGGCTCCGAAATCGGGGAAAGATAAAAAGAGGAAGGAGGCCCCGTTGTCCGAGGACCCCAAACCCAAAAGTGCTCCAGCTCGAAGGACCAAAAGAAAAGTCATTGCCCTCATCATGGACTCGGTCCAAAGGTTGAGAGAATAAGAAGAAGAAGAAGAGGGTGACGACTCGGTGTTGGTGATTCGACCAAGGAAGACCGCCGAGGCCGCCAAGCCTTCAAAATCGGAGGCAGTTTTCGAGATCCAGCCTCATAATGAGGAGCTTTAAAGAAAAATTCGGGTAAAGTACCCGGATCGGCTGAGGTCGAGATTGTCCCTCGACCAACAACAAACATACCGGAGGGGGCCAGTTCTGAGACCCCGAGAGCCGAACAGAGCGCCCCGAGTGATTCGCTCGGGGCAGTGACAATCGGTCACTTGCCTTCTCGACCGGCTTATTTTGAGGAGGCAATAAGAGAGGCTCGGGCCATGAGGACCCCCGACATAGGCGGAGTCCCCAGTGAAGAGGATCCCTTTCGGGATTGCTTTACCGGGGTCGATGATGCCTCTGACCTTAATGATGCGTCTACCCTCTTTGAAGAGGCCCAATGCCTTCTATCTTGAGTAAGTGTTAATTCTTGTTGTCGTAATTTTCTTTCATCTTGCTTTCTTTCTAACTTTCATCTTTTCTCATATAGGCCTTCTCCAAGTCTCGGGCTTACTTACACCAGTGTGAGGCCGAGCTTCAAAATCTTTCGGAGGAGGGGTGTGCTCTCAAGCTCCTTTGTGGACAGAAGGATGAGGAGCTCAGGGACCTCCGAGCCGACTTAGCCAAGGCCCGTAAGGAGGAAGCCGAACTGAATGAGCAGGTAACCATTCTTTTGAAAAAATACCGGCTCAATCCAAGGGTGGAAGCTAACGTTTCGATATCTCAGTTGCGACAGAAAATTGAGAAGATCGAGTTGTTTCGGGGGGAAGTCGATCAAGTCAAAGCTGACTGCCATCGGTGGAAGGAAGGCATGGACCGCCTTGCTACGGAGAAAGAGGCTGACCTGGCCCAACTGTCATCAGCCGAAGTTCAACTTCGGAGTGCTAGGGAGAAGAGCTTGGCTCAGGCCAAAAGGATCAAGGAGCTTGAGGCTGAACTGGCTAAGGCCTAAACTTAGGCCGAAAAAATGAAGGCCCAAGCTGATAAGTCGGTGGCTATATACTTGGCTGATGCAGAAGCTGACCAAACTCAGATGAGGGAGGCCACTGATCGAGTGCAATGGACTACTGAGTTGGCTAAGTTCCAATCTCGGAGGGAGACCCTCGAGGAAATTCATGCTTGAGGCTTTGACCTTTGCGAGGAGATAGCTCAAGCTAAGATGCTCGAAGCAGATGCCAGGATATTGGCCTCCTCCGATGATGAAGACGAAGATTTAGGTAGCAAGAGTGGGTATAATAAAGGTGAGGGGCCTGAGGAGGAAGCTTCCCCCGAGGAAGAAGTCATCCCCGAGCATAGTTAGGACTTGTATTTTTTTTCTTTTTTGTGTAGGACCGTTGTCGGTGTTTTGTACATACTTTTGTTCAAGTATAAATATAAAGATATTTCCCTCTTGAATTCCTTCTCAAATTTTGTCTTCGAACTTGCTTTGTGCCTTGTAAAATTTTAGCACACTTTTTATGCCTTGAATAATATGTCTGAGACTTCGATTTTGGGTGACTTGACCGAAGTCACAATAATACTGCTTTTATAGTCGAGTTTGAGTAAAACTCGAACCCGAAGCAATAGAACGCTTAGGTTTGTATTGAGTAAGAATGGATCCTCGAACTGTAGTCGAGTGAGTTTGTATTCGAGCTCGAAGTAGTGGAACCTAGGTTCGAATTGAGTGAGAACGTGTTCTTGAACTATAAATGTATTATCCCTTAAGCTCTTTGAATCGGGCTGATATGGCCTCAAAAGAATGACTTTTTCCCTTTTTTCGGCTTAAAGACTTTATAAAATTTTGTTATGCCTTATCATGAATTTTTTACCTATTGGATTGTTTGAGGGTTTAATATTGATCGAAACCGCTTTACTTTTTGTGCCTTAGCACAAATTTGTATTTGAATAATTCAATACCTCTTAAGGTTTTTTGAGGGCTGATGTTATCGAAGCCCTTTGGTTATTTTGCCGAGGGTAGCCTTTTTTAACCGATTTTCAAAAAATTTGAAGGCCTATTTTTATTGCGAGATTTGGACGTCTCCGAGTCGGGTTAGTTTGGCTGAGCCTTTGGGTATGCCTCTTGGGCTTATTTTCCCAATAAAACTTCGAACTTGTTCAAAGTGTTAGTCCCCGAGAATGGTGGCCTTGGCCTATAAATCGAGGATTGCCTCATTGAGGTCTTACGGTTTCGAAGTTAGATAGTTCGAACATGTTGATTTTCGACAGCAGTCCCCGAGTATGGGGTTGATCGTTTGAGGTGTAGTTGCACTTGGCCCTTGAGCCATTTTTCACAAAAATCATAAGTACGGAGCTTGTAAAGTAGAAAATTTTCATTGAGGCACAAGATATCTAATAAGGAAAAGTACTTCTTTGAATATTTCATACATGCGTACATGTTTTTCCATAAGGGCTCGACTAATCTATGCGGACACGGTTCATTCGACCGTTTGGCCCATTACAAAGTTTTCCTATCGAAGCCCTTTGACATGAAGTATTTTCCTTGAAAATATAACATCCGTAAGGTGATGCCCCCCAGTATTCGAGGTTGATTGTAAGGAAACCTCGGATACCTTAAGTCAGCACGAACGATGGTTGCCTCGTTAAAAACCTTGCTGGAAAAATCCATTTGGGATAAAAACCGGCCGAAGGGAAAAAGAGTGCAACACGTGCTTTAAGGTCCTAATATCTTCCTACTTGATGCGAACTTCGATATTTTTGCTCGAACAACTGAAAACAAGTTAGTGTAAAATGTAAATGAAAAAGGATAAGGTCATACCTTAACAGTAATATCGCTTGAGGAGTGAGATGTTCCAATTATTTGGTAGTTGCTCACCGTTTATCGTGCCTAGCTTGTAAGATCCCTTTCTGACGATATCTAGGACTTGGTAAGGTTCTTCCCAATTTGGGTCGAGTTTTCCTTCATTAAGGTCTCGAATATTGATGGTGACTTTCCTTAGGACCAAGTCCCCGATTTTGAAGTGGTGAAGGTTAATCCTTCGATTATAATACCTTTCGATGCCTTGTTTTTGCGCGTCCATTCGGACGAGGGCGACTTCTCATTTTTCATCTAACAGTTTGAGGCTAGTATTCATGGCTCATGATTTGATTCTTCCGTTGTATATCGAAATCTGGCGCTAGGTTCCCCAACTTCGGCTGGAATCAAGGCTTCGATGCCATATACTAAGGATAACGGCATTGCCCCCGTACTGGACTTCGACGTCGTTCGATATGACCAAAGGACTTCGGGTATAATTTCTCTCCAATTTCCCTTGGCGACGTTCAACCTTTTCTTCAAATTCTGAATGATGGTTTTGTTCGCCGATTCGGCTTTCCCATTTCTCTAGGATGATATGGTGTTGATAAGATTCTCTTTATTTTGTGATCCTCGAGAAACTTTGTTACCTTGCTGCCGATGAATTGCTTTCCATTGTCGCATACAATCTCGGTAGGTATCCCGAATCGACATATGATGTGATCCTAGATGAAGTCTATAACTTCTTTTTCTCTGACTTTCTCTAAGGCCTGTGCTTCAACCTATTTAGAGAAATAGTCAGTCATAAATAAAATGAATTTAGTTTTACCTGGGGCCGATGGTAGAGGGCCGACGATGTCCATCCCCCATTTCATAAATGGCCATGGGGATAGAACCGAATGAAGTTGTTATCCGGGTTGATGGATCATTAGGGCATACCTTTGACACTTATCACATTTTCGAGCGAACTCCCTAGTGCCCTTTTCCATATGATGATTTTGTGAACTAGTGATTGGGAACCGGAGTGGTTCCCACAAGTACCTTCGTGAACTTCTCGTAGGATATAATTGGTGTCCCCTGGTCCTAGGCATACTGCTAACGGTCTGTCGAACGTCCTCATGTACAATGTTCCATCCTCATCCAATGTGAATCGAGCAACTTTTATTCGTAGAGCCCTCGATTCTTTAGGTCTGATGGGAGCTTTGTGTTTTTCAAATACTTGATAAATGTATTCCTCCAATCCCAAGTTAAGCTTATGGGGTTTATATCAGCATGACCTTCTTCAATTACGGATTTTGGGAGTTGAACGACAGTCCCCGAGCTGATTCCGTCGTCCTCGACTGATGATCCCAAATTTGCAAGGGCATCGACTTCACTGTTTTGTTCTCGAGGTACATGATGCAAAGTCCATTCTTTAAAACGGTGTAAAGTCCCATGCATCTTATCCAAATACCTCTGCATTCGATCCTCTCGAACCTCGAAGGTCCTGTTCACTTGGTTTACTACCAGTAGGGAGTCGCATTTGGCTTCGATGACTTCCGCTCCCAAGCTCTTAGCTAATTCGAGACCTGCAATCGTGGCCTTGTTCTTGGCGTCATTGTTAGTCAACTTGGAAGTTTTAATAGATTGCCTAATTGTATTGCCTGTGGGAGGCTTTAAAATGATGCCTAGACCGGACCCTTTCACATTCGAAGCGCCGTCTGTAAAAAGGGTCCAAACCACCGATGATGTACCTGATTTCATCAAAATTTCCTTTTCAATTTCGGGTACGAGGGTTGGCGTGAAGGCGGCCACGAAATTCGCCAAAATTTGAGACTCGATGGTCGTTCGGAGTTGATATTCGATATCATACCCACTGAGTTCGATGACCCATTTGGCCAATCGGCCTGAAAGTTCGGGTTTGTGCAAAATATTACGAAGTGGGTAAGTGGTTAATACATATATGGGGTGACATTAAAAATATGGTTTTAGCTTCCTAGAGGCTCTTATTAGAGCAAGTGCCAATTTTTCTAAGTGTGGATATCTAGTTTCTGTTTCTCCTAGAGTTCGACTTACATAATAAACAGGAAATTTCTTACCTTGATCTTCTCGAAATAATACACCACTTACCGCGATTTCCGAGACTGCCACGTATAAGTAGAGCTTCTCATTTGCCTTTGGAGTATGAAGCAATAATAGGCTCGAGAGGTACCGTTTCAATTCTTCTAACGCTTGTTGGCATTCCAGGGTCCAGGCAAAGTCGTTGTTCTTTTTAAGTAGTAAGAAGAATCTATGGTTCCGATCTGACAATCTCGAGATGAATCGACCTAGGGCAACTATCCGCCCCGTCAGACATTGTACGGCTTTAACACTATCCATGATGATGATGTCTTTGATAGCCTTGATTTTATCGGAGTTGATCTTGATCCCCCGATTTGACACCATGAAGCCGAGGAACTTGCCCCAACCGACCCCGAAAGCACATTTCTCGGGGTTGAGCTTCATGTTGTATTTTCTCAATATCTTGAATGTTTCCTGCAAATGTGTCAAATGGTCCTCTGCGCGCAGGGACTTGACTAGCATATCATAAATATATACTTCCATTGACTTACCTATTTGTTCTTTGAATATTTTATTTACTAGGCGTTGGTAGGTAGCACCTGCAATTTTTAGCCCAAAAGACATTACGTTATAACAATATGTTCCATACTTGGTGAATAATGAAGTATTTTCTTGGTCTTCCGGGTTCATTTGGATTTGATTGTACCCGGAATAGGCGTCGAGAAAACTAAGGATCTCGTGGCCGGTCGTGGCATAGATCATACGATCGATGTTAGGCAGAGGAAAAGAGTCTTTGGGGCATGCTTTGTTCAAATCCTTATAATCTACACACATGTTAAGTTTGTTCCCTTTTTTAGGTACTACGACTACATTTGCTAACCATTCAGGATATTTTACTTCCTGAATGGATCCTATTTTGAAGTTTAGTTACCTCGTCTTTGATGAATGCATATTTTATCTCGGACTGGGGCGTTCTATTTTGTTTCACTGGCCTAAACTTTGGGTTCAGACTCAATCGATGTGTTGTTATCTCTGGCGGGATCCCTATCATGTCTAAGTGGGACCAAGAAAAAAATCCATGTTATCGATAAGAAACTTAATGAGTTTTTTCATGAGTTTGGGGGTTAACTCCATTCCCAGGTATACCTTTCACTCGGGCAGGTACTCGATCAATATAGCATGTTCCAGCTCTTCGACTGTTGATTTGGTAATCTTCGGGAACAAAGAAAGTTCGAGGGGTCCAATAATCTTTGTCTTCTTCTCCCTCTATTTCCTGCTTCCCCGATTTAATCAAGGTTGGTGGCTGTGATTGCTATTTGGCTTCCTGTTTACCTTTGATGTCTGATCCTTTCGATGTTGACAGTGCCGATATGGTATTATTGTCGCGCCCCCTTTTTTCCTTACGGAATCGGGTTTATGACATCGGTTGGGACAACTCGTTACTTTTGGGAAAGGGGTTTGCATATTTGAAGTGTCGCCGCCTAATGATTCTAACGGTGCGTTAGGGCACCTAAGAGGTTCAATTACAACTACGTTGCTAACCAGAGATTTGGGTAAGGGCTTGAAATTATCCTAAGGGGAAGGTGTTAGGCATCCCTCAGGATCCACAAGTGTGGTTCCCGACCAAATGATTTTGTGAATTTGTACAACTAGAAAATAACAAGTAAAGGCTCAAATAAGAGGGGATTTAAGTCTTAAGCATGTAAATGTTTAGAAAACAAAAAAAAGATTGGCTTTTGAAAAGGAATTACGAGCTAGCATATAAAGTTATCCTAGGTTTATAATAATATGGATCACATCAATGCAATACCCTGTAATCACTCCTCGAAGAGGGGCTACACGTGGTATTAGCGCACCTGTCATCATATCCATATTCTACCCTTCCCACCCCGTAAGGTTATTAAAACGAGTGTTGGTATCGAACTTTATTGCATGTTGCCCGTCCCTTCCTATCAGTCCCAGAGAAAATTAGGACTCCTATCCTAAAGGAGGTGCTAGGCAGACTCTCAGGTTTTAAAGGTAAAATTCTAAGGCGACAGATAACAAAACAAGTAGGACTGCAGATAAAGGAAAGCATAAAAAACAGATAAAGACTCAAATATTCCTCCACACACAGTACACATAAGCAACATGTCTCATACACAATTAAGGTCCATATTAATTCAGAATCCTAAAGCATGGTATCTAGGTGATAACACAAAGACAGATTATTGCATAACTCAGAGAGGAAGTCTTAATCAGGCTTGCCTACTAGTTTTAAGCATGCTGACAATTAAACATGATCGCAAAGACAGTTCTGATTTTTATCTTTTTAAGTTAATTACCTAAGGCTTGCCTAAGTGTAGGATAACATACAACAGTTATTTAGATTGGCTAATGACTATAAGTTGTTTATAGCTAATAACATGCAATTCTAGGTGTGAAGATGTACAAAGACTAATTACCAGTTACTGAGAACAGGGGACCGTTCTATGTTTAGACTAAATGCAGTTAAACAGATACGATCCTATAGCATGATATCTAATGCAGCATGATGCATAATAACTTAAACATGATTTCTAAATGCACATAGAATCATAGCATTATGCACAGTTTCAGGAATAGCATATGTGACATATTTTAATCGTTGTTTACCTAAAACAGGATCTCTACGTGTATAGCATGATGAGACGTGATTACAACTTATTTATCCTAAGACAATACTCCTAGTGAAATTTCAGAACATGGGCAGAATCACACAATAACAACTTATTTTATTATTTATCCTATAGGCAGGATTTCTAAGCGTAGATGAGATGTTGAATACACATACATCCTAAGTAGAATGATATCTAATGCATGACATGGTGTACCTAAACATGTCTGCTATTGCGCATACAGAAAATAAACCTAGAGGCATGGTTTCTACCCTTAATTATACTACATCAAGCATATCACCCATCCATTTTCACTATCCGACCCCAAAGTTGTTTACAAATAATTATTACAGGCCATTGAATACGAATTACGCAACTGAAATAGAAGGAAAATAAGAAGTTAACTATAAGGAGCCTACAGAATAGGCTCAAGTCTCCAAGTCCTCAATTCCATGTATTATTTCACAACCTCCTCATAATCCGGGTGTGTCAGAGTTCCCTAAGGACCTCAAGGGCTCCCGGGCAGTGCTCACACCCAGATTTCATATCCAAAATAGAGTAAGTGCATTGTGGAATGGCCAGCTTCTGTGTGTCAAAGTTCAGAGGGAGCTCAAGGGTCCCAAGGCAATTCTCACAGAGAAGAGGCAGAACCTAGATTTCTAAGAGTATATGTGAGAGTGCTTTTTATTTTTGTAAAAGGATTTAAGTAAGAAAACAATTTTGAGAAAGGGTAAGTAAGAAAACAGTTTTGAAGAGGAAAATTTAATAGAAGTCCAACAATCACAAACAGGGGTAAATGGGATTTGAGGGACAAATACAGAGCATGTGAGGGCAAACATGTCGCAGGCAGACGCGCATATAGGCATACAATCAGAAGCTCCTAAAGGTTCATAGGATTAGGGGTACAACAAAATACTAGGTTAGATTAACACCAAAACAACTAAGACCATGATTAAACTAATGTACCAGTCATAGGCATGGAGATTCATGTAAGAAGCAGGTGCTAAGTATACAGAAACATGCTGGTCAAGTAAAGCCTAACTTAACATGCAGAGGGGAGTTCAGGATCCTAGATACATATTGAATAATAAGTAAAAGCAAATTAGAAACACACTGAATTACAACAGTGATAGAAACATCTTGGTTTGAGAACGGAAATCTGAATTAGAACATACCAGTGAAGTGAAGAAAGCAGTAACACAAACAAGAAGTAGGAGATGCACAATAGTTAGCCTTGGCTTGCAGCCGGCTAACTTAGAATAGCAGTAACTTTCACAAAAGAGAGAGAAAGCAGAGAGTTTTTTTCTAATTGTGAGAGAGAGATTTGAACAGATCAAATCGTGTTTTTTGGAAACTAAGAGGCCTGGGTATATATGGCTTTGAAAACAGTAGTAAATTAGGTGCAAACCAAAGTCAGGCAGTAATCAAAGGGATTCATAATCAATCAGTATCAGAATAGTATGGGTACTTCCTTAATTAAGGGAGTTAACTCTCCAACGGTAGGAAAATGTTACAAGTAAGGAAAGGAAGCAAATAAGGAAAGATTCATACATAGTAAGCACAGAGTAGGAAATTGGGGGCAGGTTCATTAAAGCACTACTGTAAGAATCAATTGATAGTAATAAAGCAAGAAATAACTAATAGTCGTAGAGATTATCACTGGAAATAAATTAAAGGAAATCAATCACAGGAAATTAGGGATTCGAAATTGGAGTAGTACTGATTTAAGAATCAACATAGGTTATACAAAGTAAACACATAATAGGAGAGAGTTAGAAACCCTAGTGATTAAAACAGGGTAAAACTACACGGAATTAGGGGTTTACATAGGACAATGACATGAGTCACTGAATAAGCATAATACAAGCAGGAAAGGCGAAGATTTAGAGGTATGAATCACTGAATAGCTGACATGAATCACATATTAAGCATGGTAATAGCAACCAGAAACCCTAACGAGTAATATGGGGTAAAACATCACGAAATCACAGAATAATAAAGAGAACAGAGTGAACACAATAGGACAAATGAACACATCGTTGTAAACAAACTTAGAGCCATAGGTGAAAGCTAAGACTTTAGGATTTTTAACGAAATAACTCAGCACAAAGGGAAAAGGCTCGAATAAATCTTAAACATAATAAAATCATAAGATAATACTTAAAATATGAAGGGAAATAATTTTTGAAAAGAGGTTTGAAAACCCTAGTTAGAAGGTGAAGAGTGACTTCATGAAAATCGGAAAACCTTTTGAAAACACCAAAAATAGCTCGGAATAAGCCAAGATCTGTTATAGATCTATGAAAATCAGATACTGATAGTTAGGGTTTCATAGAGACAACCCAAAGAGAAGGAGAACCGGCCAAAGAACCATTGGTTCTAGCAGAAAAATGAGGAAATCTTACTAGGACGGCCGTAGATGGCCGGAGAACGACATGAAAATCCATAGGTGGGAGCTGAACCGCTCCAGGTTCTTTTGAGGGCCTCAAGACAGTGCCAAAACCGACATGGGAGGAGAGCCATAGGCTAGGAGTGGTGGTGAGACCGCCATGGTCACCGACGAAGCTGTGGCCGGCAAGAGGATCTAGGTTTAGCAGAGAGAGCTTGAGAGAGATGAGGGGAGAGGGCGGATAAGAGAGAATGAGAGGGGGAAATGAAATGAGGGAGGGGGGTAGTCATTAGGGTTTAATTAAGGTAATAGAAATCAGGGTCGTTGATCTATTTTGATCAACAACTCAGATTGGTTTGGGGTTGGGCTGGGTATGATATGGTATTGGGCTTGGGGGTTTGGGTTTAATTTAATCAGGTGGGTTTGGGTTTAATTGGGGCTAGGATTTAAATAAAATGTGGCTAGCTGTTAAATACTCAATTAAAATTTTAAATGCTTAATTAAAATTAGTTAAAATAACTAATAATCAGAAGAATGAAATTGGAGATTAAGAAATAAAATAAAAATAGTTAATCAGTATTAAAAAATATAAATGACCAATTATTGGATAGAAATAGCATAAAAATATATGGTTAGGCTATAATTGCAAAAGTATTGCAATTATAGCCAAAATGTGCCAATTTAACCGTTTGTGAAATAATTTGATCTTACCAAGGCCAAAATAATGTATTAAGTCAAGAGATGTCTTTGAAATCATTTGTAATGCAATTTACAATTGATTATTAGAAATAAAAACACTGGATGAATTAAAATAAATTAATAAAAATATGGTAAAATTATAGATAAATACCAATTGTTATGAAAGCATGTTTTTGAAGGTATGTATGCAATTTTAAAATAGTTTGAGGAAAAATTGGGTAGCAGCAGCTGCCCCTCTTTACCCGGGAAGGATGAATGAGTTGTCGGGTAAAGATATGATGGCCAATTTTGACCGAGCGAAATGATTTGGGAGAGATTTTAGGCTGCACCATGGTTTTTGAGTTGCCTACATATCCCTAGTTTTACAGGAATCAGGCCGTATGCAGTTCAGGAGTCATCGGTGAAGTATACCGATGAAGTTTCTTACAAGAACGGACGCAACATTTGGGACTGATTGAATAAGCGGCTTACGGGGTGGTTAGGAGAACTGGAGTGGGACCGCTTCTGCCGTGATGGCTGTTGCTTGCCGGGTTACCTGCAAATGAGTAATACAAACATATCGTGCATAATTTAAACATGGTGCAAATTCCCGTTGGACTATGAATGCTGTCTTTGGACGGTTAAGGATGACGTCTTTAGACCATGATGTCCTGGGCCATGAATTTCTTGATGCAGGATTTGCAGACCATGAAATGATGTTCTCGAGCCATGAAGATGGTGCCTCCGAACCATGTCGCCTTTGAATAATGATATGCAAACTGGTAAAAGAGATCCTCAGGCCATGACATGGTGTTCTCGGGCCATGAAGATGGTTCCTCCTAACGATGACGCCTTTGGATAAGTTTGCGATATTTCAGCCCATGAAAATGCAATAGTATGATGCTGACAAGGAATAGCTTAGTCTTGCGAATTAAAGAGGTAGAGCTTAGCCCAAAAGGAAAGCGCAGTAAATAATGCTAGAGGCATTGGCTGCTTTTGAGAAGTAAATGAGAGGCAGCATTTAGCCTCAGAAGGCAGAATGGTACCCTTATGCAATATGCAAATGCAGATGGAGGTAGAGCTTAACTTCGGAAGGCAGAAAGGTAGCCTTGTTCAAGATGCGAATGCAGATGGAGGTAGCGTTTAACCTCGGAAGGCAGAAAGGTAGCCTTATGCAAGATGCGAATGCAGTTGGAGACATCGTTTAGTCTCGGAAGGCAGAAAGGTAGACTTGTGCAAGATGCGAATGCAGAGAGAGATAGCGTTTAGTCTCGAAGGCAGAATGGTAGCCTTATGCAAGATGTGAATGCAGATGGAGACAACGTTTAGTCTCGGAAGGCAGAATGGTAGCCTTATGCAAGATGAGAATGCAGATGGAGACAACGTTTAGTCTCGGAAGGCAGAATGGTAGCCTTATGCAAGATGCGAATGCAGATGGAGACATCGTTTAGTCTCGGAAGGCAGAATGGTAGCCTTATGCAATATGTGAATGCAGATGGAGATATCGTTTAGTCTCGGAAGGCAGAATGGTAGCCTTATGCAAGATTAAAGGAAGAATAACAGAAATTCTTAGCTGGTATTAAATTACGGTAGAGCATTGTGATAATGAAGCATCGTTTGTGCTGATAATAAATGTTGGCATGTGCGACGGGTTTGAGGAACGATGTCTGTCCTTTGAGCGAATAATATGTTTTGGGGCTTTTGCAATTTTTGTGCCTGCATCCAAAGAAAGATCATGAGATTTGTAAAGGGGGAAGGTTAGTTCGCATTCCCGCTGGCTCTGCTTAGCTCGTTTTCTTGATCATGATGATATTGTCTGTATCATTGGGGTAGCGTTCGTTAAACAAGTTGTTTCAGAAAAATAAATATGCATGATTTTGTAAAAGTATAATATATAATCTAAAATAGTTTTAGATGAACCGACGATGTGACGCAGTTCGAGACATTGCAACCTCTCCTGCTGCGGAATTTTGAGGGTCCTCCTCAAAATTCTGCCCCAGTTTGCTGGGTGGACACCTCTGACTGCTGCTCGCGCGGCAATTGGCTGAACTTGCTACGGAATTTTGAGGGTCCTCCTCAAAATTCTGCCCCAGTTAGCTGGGTGAATGCTTTCGGACTGCTACTCGCTTCGGAATTTTGAGGGCCCTCCTTAAAATTCTGCCCCAGTTTCCAATTGCGGGAAAAAATAATTTTTTATTGAATTGTGACCGAACCCATAGGGATGCCTACGTATCCCCTCTTAAACAGGAATCAGGTTAGGCGTAGTTCAAATTGCATCATTTGCGAAAACATAAACAATTACACATAGTAGCGCTTGACTGCATCTGAATTGATCAGTTTCGGCCAAACTTCTCCATCCATTTCTGCAAGTATGAGTGCTCCTCCTGTCAGCACTCTATGAACTATGTACGGACCTTGCCAGTTGGGAGAGAACTTCCCCTTGGCTTCATCTTGATGCAGAAAGATTTTCTTTAACACCAGCTGCCCTGGTGTGAATCGTCTCAGCTCGACTTTCTTGTTGAAGGCCCTGGCCATTCTGTTCTGATACAGTTGACCAGGACATACTGCATTCATTCTCTTCCCGTCTATGAGGGCTAGTTGCTCATAACGGCTTTTTACCCACTCTGCATCGCTGAGCTCAGCTTCCTGTATAATTCTTAGAGATGGGATCTCCACTTCGGCAGGAATTACAACCTCTGTACCATAAACTAGCATATAGGGAGTTGCCCTTATTGATGTGCGGACAGTGGTGCGGTATCCTAATAAAGTGAATGATAACTTTTCATGCCACTGTTTGTGCCTTTCTATCATCTTCCTTAGTATCTTCTTGATGTTTTTTTAGCTTCCTCTACGGCTCCATTCATCTGAGGTCTGTATGCTGTGGAATTCTTGTGTTTGATCTTGAAAGTTTCACACATAGCTTTCATCAAGTCACTGTTGAGATTAGAACCATTGTAGGTGATGATTGACTCTGGAACTCCGAACCGACAAATAATGCGGTCGCGGACAAAGTCGGCCACGACTTTCTTAGTAACTACTTTGTAGGAGGCTGCTTCGACCCATTTAGTGAAGTAGTCAATGGCGACCAAAATGAACTTGTGGCCATTGGAAGCGGCAGACTCTATTGGTCCAATAACGTCCATACCCCAAGCGACGAATGGCCATGGTGAGCTGGTTGCATTGAGCTCACTTGGAGGCACCTTTATCATATCCCCATGTATCTAGCAGTGGTGGAACTTCCGAACATACTGGATGCAGTCCATTTCCATAGTCATCCAAAAGTAACCAACTCGGAGTATTTTCTTTGCTAAAACAAAACCATTCATATGTAGGCCACAGGTCCCAGCATGAATTTCTTCCAGCAATTTTGATGCTTCTTTTGCGTCAACACACCTTAATAACCCCAATTCGGGAGTCCTCCTATACAGGATTCCTCCGCTTTGGAAGAAATTGTTGGACAATCTCCGAAGTGTGCGTTTTTGAGTGGAATTTGCAAGCTCGGGGTATTCTCCTTTTGCCAAGTACTTATCGATTTCATGAAACCAAGGATTTCTGTCTGCTTCTTCTTCGATATGGGCACAGTAAGCTGGCTGATTATGGATATTTAAGGGAATAGGGTCAATAAAATTCTTGCTCGGATGTTGAATCATTGAGGACAAAGTAGCTAATGCGTCGGCGAACTCATTCTGGATTCTGGGGACGTGCCGAAACTCTATCTTTGTGAACCTCTTTCTTAATTCCTGTACGTGGTGCAGACAGGGCATTATCTTGGAATTCTTTGTTGCCCATTCTCCTTGTACCTGATGTACCAATAAGTCTGAATCACCGATCACTGACAGTTCCTGGATGCTCATGTCAATGGCCATATTGAGCCCCAAGATGCAGGCTTCATATTCGGCCATATTGTTGGTGCAAGCGAACCTGAGTTTGGCGGATATCGGATAATGCTGACATGTCTCTTATAGTAGGACTGCTCCAATACCGACTCCCTTGAAGTTTGTTGCTCCATCGAAGAACATCCTCCAACCATCATAGGATTCTGCAATGTCATCTCCTATGAATGATACCTCCTCATCAGGAAAATATGTTTTTATGGGTTCGTATCCTCCGTCTACGGGATTCTCAGCAAAATGGTCTGCCAGAGCTTGTCCTTTAACTGCCTTCTGATTCATGTAAAAAATGTCGAATTCGCTCAGCAGGATTTGCCATTTGGCTAGCTTGCCAGTGGGCATGGGCTTCTGAAATATGTACTTTAATGGATCCATCCTTGATATGAGATATGTTGTGTAGGCACATAAGTAATGCCTCAACTTTTGGGCGACCCAAGTTAGAGCACAACAGGTACGCTCTAATAGAGAATACCGGGCCTCATATGGAGTGAACTTCTTGCTGAGGTAATAAATAGCTTGTTCCTTCCTTCTTGTTTCATCGTGCTGCCCCAAAACACAGCTGAAAGCTCCATCTAACACGACAAGATAGAGTAACAGAGGTCTGCCTAGCTCGGGCGGTACTAGGACTGGCGGTGTTGAAAAATATTCCTTGATTCTGTCGAAAGCCTTTTGACAATCATCGGTCCACTCGGTCTCAGCATCATTCTTCAACATCTTAAAGATCGGCTCACAGATGACTGTAGACTGTGCTATAAACCGGCTGATGTAGTTAAGCCTCCCCAAGAAACTCATCACATCTTTCTTGTTCCTTAGTGGTGGTAGCTCTTGAATGGCTTTGACCTTTGATGGATCCAATTCTATTCCCCGGCGGCTTACAATAAATCCCAGCAATTTCCCAGTAGGAACCCCGAATGCACACTTCGCGGGGTTTAGTTTCAGATTGTATTTCCGCAATCTATTGAAGAACTTCCCCAAATTCTCCATGTGATCAGCTGCTTTCTTTGATTTGATAATGACATCATCCACGTACACCTCAATCTCCTTGTGAATCATGTCATGGAATATGGTGGTCATGACCCTCATGTAGGTGGGCTGCATTCTTTAAGCCAAAGGGCATCATCTTGTAACAATACGCTCCCCATGGCGTGATGAACGCCGTTTTCTCATCATCTTCCTCATCCATCCAAATCTGGTGGTAACCAGCAAAGCAATCCACGAAGGACTACAATTCATGCTTGGTGCAGTTATCAATCAGAATGTGTATATTTGGCAAGGGGAAGTCGTCTTTCGGACTGGCCCGGTTGAGATCCCGGTAGTCAATGCAGACTCTGACCTTCCCGTCCTTCTTTGGTACAGGTACAATGTTGGCTAACCATGTCGGGTACTCCACTACCCGGAGAGCCTTGTCGTTGATCTGATTGGTAACTTCTTCTTTGATCTTCAAACTCATGTCGGGTTTGAACTTTCTGAGCTTTTGTTTCACTGGTGGACACATTGGATTGGTTGACAGTATGTGAGCCACAATAGACGTAGTTAGACCAGTCATGTCATCATACGACCATGAAAATACGTCCTAATACTCTTTTAGAAACTCTGTGTATTCTTTCTTTTCTGATGGTGACAAATGAATGCTGATGCGAGTCTCCTTGACGTTTTCTGAATCCCCCAGGTTGATAACTTCGGTCTCATCCAGGTTGGACATAGGTATGTTCTCAAATTTCTTAACTTCTTTGACAATCTCGTCAGGTATGTTGTCTTCATCTGAATCAATGCCCGTTTGCTGCGTTGTCTCATTGCATGTCACAGTCATCGGTTCATCAAGACAAGAAATAGTAATGTTGTATAAATAAAGTAACGAGAGAAAACAATAGCAATAAATATCGGATTCGTAAGAGAAATTTAGAAGATGTTTTGATGAATTGAATAACTATTTTGAACATTGAAGATCTTATTGCAAAAATTGAAAAATGCAGGAAAAGGAAAACCATTTAGTAAATAAAACAGTAAATAACTCTTGTTTTAGCCTTGCTACCCCGAGGCTCATCGGGCTTTGGTCGTCTTGATAGACCAGTTCTTGAGATATGTCCCCTTGATTACAGTCTATATGGAAAGGCCTTCCTTCCCCTCCTCCTTGAGAACAACACAACAATCCATATCCTCGTCCTCTAGGAACAAACTCTTCATCGCTGCAAGTGCTTCTTCTTCGTCTGATCCGTAAATAATGTCGACCTGCTTGAAAGTCTGCTCAAGATGAGGTATCGGCTGCTCCAAAGGGTAATAAGGACCACACCAAGGTGGCGACCAGTCGTTGAATTCCCGCTAAGTGTACTCATACCCCATACCGAAAGTGGTGCCATGTTCCTTGAGCTTTATGGGCTTTGTGATCCCTTGGATTTTCTTACCGAGCCCCTTGCATGGCTCATATCCTCTCCAATTCAGGATGCTCTCAATCTTGCTGTCCCACCACTTGTCCTTTTTGATAGCATTAACCCGTTCAATGTGGTGGTAAGTTCCTCCGCCTATCTTTCTTTTTCTGTCAATCACCGGAATAGTTGGACGACTATAAATGGGGTTGCTACCGTCACCATGAATAATCACCTCTTGGTGGTTCCACTCGAATTTTACCGCCTGATGTAGTATTTATGCTACGGCCCCAACATCATGAATCCAGGGTCGTCCCAACAACAGGTTGTAGGACGCTGGCACATCTATCACCAGGAAATCCACTTCGAACTAAGTCGGTCCCATCTGCAGACATATACTGATCTCCCCCATGGTGGACCTCTGAGAACCGTCGAAGGCTTTCACATTGATCGCCCTATCCCTTATCTCATGTAGCCCTTTACCCAATTTCTTGAGTGTTATCAACGGACATATGTTAAGACTGGAACCTCCATCGATCAAGATTCTTGTGATGAAATGATCTTCACACTGCACGGTGATGTGCAGCTCTTTGTTGTGCCCCAATCCTTCAGGTGGTAGCTCGTCCTCATGAAAAGTGGTTTTATAAATCTCCAGTACCTGGCCTACCATATTGGCCATTTCCCCACTGGTGATGTTGTTTGGCACATATGCTTCACTCAACACTTTCAACAAAGCATTTCTATGTGTTTCGAAATTCTGCAAGATAGGATGGATATCTGTGCCGGTGTCTTGTTCAGCTGGTGGATGACTGAATACTCCTTAGCCTGTACCTTTCTCCAAAGGTCATCGGGACCTGTTTCGATAAGGGGAGGCCTGTTGGCAGCCTGCTTTCTTGACTCGGCCAGATGCTCAGGGGTGTAGACCCTACCAGTTCTCGTCATACCCTTTGCTGCGACTGCTTCCTCAGACCTGGCCTTGCCTTTCCTTCTCGCCTCGGCTGTGTAGTCCCAAGGGATAACGTTTGAATAGAAGGGTGGCGTGGTTGACATTTCCACCGAAATTGGTGCATCCATCCTTACTTCAAACGGAATGTGTGTTCGGGGTGGCAAGACTGCGACCTCGAATGGTGCCGGTGCATTTGTTGGAGATACAAACTCAACTTCAATTGGCACTGGTGACTTTGCAGGTGGCGCTGCTTCAAACTCAAATGGTATAGACATATTCACCTCAGCGGCCTCAGATGGTTGAATCTGGACTCTGATCGGTTTGAGAGTGACTGCGGGTTTCTTTGGGTCATCGCCTTCTGCGATCAACCCGATTGACCCCTCGAGATCCCAATCATCTTCTATTTCAATCATATGGATACCTCTACCCTTATGGTCTGGCATAGGATTTCCGCGGATGTTTGGGGCGGGGTATTTTTCCACAATAATCTTGTTGTCAATGAGAGCCTGTATTTTGTCCTTCAGAGAGCGGCATTCTTCGATGATGTGTCCTTTCATGCCAGAATGGTATGCACAGGATTTGTTTGGGTTAAACCACTGAGAAAGGTTCTCAGGGGTGGTATCAGGGATTTGTGTGACATGACCAGCGGCTTTGAGCTTCTGATACAACTGGTCAATGGGCTCGGCTATGGCGGTGTATTATTTTGGAGAGCGGCAATCAAAATTGGGACGAGGTATATGGAAGTTTTGGCATGCAGGGGGTGATTGGTAATGGGATGGCTAGGAATTATAAGTGTGGTAGACAGGAGCATGTTGTGAATATCTGGGCGAAGCAGGTTGATATGTGGGTGGTGGAGCTTGGTAGGAAGGTGGTGGAGCTTGGTAATTTGGTGAGGGTGCTTGGTAATTCGGGGTTGGATGGTATGAGAGTGAAGGTGTTGGATAGATTTGGTATTTGAGTGGGGACTTGGCTCTTTGTGCAACCATTACGACTTCGATGTCTCTCTTCTTAGACACACCACCGGACTGTAGATCCTTGTTAGTGGCTTGCAAGGCTTCAAAATTTGTAACCATACCGCTTTTAATACATTCTTTAATCCGCTCACCCAATTTGATGATGTCAGAGAACTTGTGGCCCTCAACCATCATTAACCTTCATAATACTGCGGGTCTTGAGCCCGGACAAAGAACTTGTTCATCTGTTCTTCCTCTAGAGCAGGTCTGACTTTAGCGGCTTCGGACGTCCAGCGAGTAGCATACTCGCGAAAGGTTTCTGTAGGTTTCTTCTTCAAATTTTGAATGTAGAACACATCTGGTGCGTTCTCTGTGTTGAATCTAAACCTATCCATAAAATCAAACGCCATGCTTACCCAGTTTGACCATTTCTTGGGGTCTTGGCTGGTGTACCAAGACAGTGCGTCTCCCTTCAAACTCCTCATGAACAGCTTCATGCGGATTCTTTCATCCTTTCCTACGCCAACCAATTTGTCGCAATAGGTCCTCAGATGGACTCTCACCAGTACCGTCAAACATTTCGAACTTTGGAGGTTTGTACCCCTCGGGCAGTTCGACATCAGGTTGGATACAAAGTTCTTCATAATTCAACCCTTCAATTCCCTTGGTTCCTTCAATACCCTGGACTCGGCTGGTCAGTTTCCTAAGCTCCTCGGCCAGGTTCTTGATAAGTAAATCCTTTTTGTCAGACTCGGATGCCTGTGGGATAGGCGGAGTGGAGTGGGTCACGGTTTCCACATAGATGAGATTGTTATAGGTGTGGAAATGGTCTTTTGTGGGGTTTTGAGGTTCTGGGATGAGTAGTGTAGTGTTATTTGAGGTGTGGCAAGCATTGCACTGCGTTGGGAGAGTTTGGTTCTTTGGGGGAGTGGCATGATGGTGAGGTGCGGGATTATTTTGCTGTCTTGGGATATTTTGTGGAGGTGCGGGGTTTTGAGCATTTGGAAGGTTGACGTTAGGGACATTGAGGGAAAATGACAAGTTGGACATATTTTGGACTTGATCGAGTTCTTCCTGAAACTTCATCAATTTCTATTCAAGTGGTGACATGTTCTCATGCAGGACCTGAATACCTAGGCCATCAGTGGACTCTACCCGTTCAATCATATTCTCCTTTCTTTTGCCGCTGGACTCTTCTATCTTACTTTTGCCTTTGTCTTTGCCCTTGGGAGGACTAGGAGGAGGAGTAGATGGATGGCCCTTGGATCTGGTGCGATAGGATGATGATGCCAGAATGCACGAACTAACCTTTAGGGATGGGAGTAAGAAAAAAAAGAAAAAAAAAAGGTAACCAAGTCAGTGAGGATTATGAAAAGAATATTGTGGCATTTAAACACATAATGCGGAAATGTAAAGCGCGTCCTAGGTTGGGAACCTCTTTGTGCTCGAGGTAGGCCTAGCGACAAATTGATTTGGAGAACTTAAAATGCTAAATGCCTTATTTTATTGATAAGAAAAATAGACAAATCCCAAAATGATAGACGGAAAATAAAAGTCACTAATGGCCATTGGCCTTATACATTGATAGAAAAATAAAGACACTCCTATAGACTTGGTCCCAGAAGGACCTTCCCCAGACTCGGCATTCTTGCTTTCCTTGTACAGTTTTCCCAGCTCGCGAAGTCCGAGCAGCAGGTAGGTTCTGGCTAGGTATCCCCCTGCAGCTCCCTCAGCCTTTTGACAATCTTCAACTCTTTTGATGAACTTTTCTTCCAGCTCGATTATACCTCGTTCCAAGTACCCCAACCTCTTGTTGGCGTTGATAGCCATGTCCTTCCATTCCCCGATCAGTTTTTGTTGGACTCATGTATCTTGTAGTGGTCATGCTCACTTTCCCGGATCCTTTTGCGCAGTTGGTTGTATTTGACTTGTGCCTCGGCCCTTTCATCTATAACCCTGTGACCTCGGACGTACCCCGGCTTGCTTAGACCACCCAAATACTCTTCTAACCAACCAAGATAGAAAGGGGTACAACCGGCGTGATACCTGTCTGGCTCGATGGTGTCTTTTTCAAGTATAACCTTGCAGTGCCACAGGTGCTGAGCTTGGCACTTGTGAGGACTGTCATTACTTTGAAAGTCAGCTCGAAGATGGATCATCTTCTCGACCCTAGGGATGACTTGCTTCCTTCCTTCTTGCCTCATACCTCGAAGAGGGACGTAAGGGTATGTCCCCCTTAGACCAATCAGTATAAGAAATGATGCGTCTTGAGATCGAATGATGAACTCATCCGTTGGAAACCATTCAAACATCCATTGAACCTGTTCTTCAATCAAGTTATCAAAAAGCTCAACCCATCCCTCGGCATTTCAAGCTGAGCGAACATGACAGGGATATAATTCATTCGCTTTGGGTGATGGAAAGCGATGTGGTCATCCCACATTCTGCGGTGAATGTCCTGTCGATATTCACCTTTTTGGAGATGTTCCATGAGCCAGAGTTGAAGTAATAAATTGCAACCTTCGAAATGCTTTGATCCTTGTTGACACCTTTCTAAGGCCCGATATATGTCTGCAACGATCATGGGCATAATGCTGAAATCTTGCCCATTTACCCCGTCCATTGTGGTATTAGTTACCATGGCTAGCCTGGTATGGATCCTTTCTTTCTTCATCGGGAACACGATCAAACCCAAAAAGCAAACCATAAACACGAACACTCGGTGATGGACATGTCCTAGAGAGGTGATAGCAAACTTGTCATGGTAGGTACGATATTATTTTCTGTAGCCATACCTTTCGTACAAGTAGTCAAAAGGAATGTACGAATCCTCCAAACATACCAATTCCGCGTCCTTTTTCAGACCCATCATTTTGAGGAAACTTTTTCCTGTGTGGTTCTCAAACATCAACAACCCTGGAGTTTCCCATATTAGGTTAGCCAGCCCTCCTATCTCTTCTATCAAAGGCGCCATTTCGATGTTCCCAAAGCGGAGCACGGACCTTTCACGATCCCAGAATAGGGTAGCAACCTCTATTATCATTTTGTTAGGCTGGATTTCCAGGAGAGACGATAAATTACCCAAGTGTTTTCTGACGATAGATTTGTCGCTAGAGTGCAGATCCTCCCACCAACTTAACAGCTTTGGGTGGATGTTGGAGACCATGCCAAATCTGGGGACTTCGTGCCTCATTTTTTCTGCAAAGAAAATAAGGTTAGGCCCATACCCCCACCAGACTCGACTATTTATTGTCAATAATTAGCAGGAAGAATTTAGTTCTCCAAATAAATGCACAGAACGTGAGGGCATCCATTTGGATTTAGGGAAACCCGATGGACTTTTGGATAAGGCTATCTTGAAAACTATCGTGCGGACGATACTTTAGCTTGACTAGGTTTGACCATGATGCATGCAATAGTGCAACATAGTAAGGTTTCTGTGGGGTTTTAGACCGGTACCCTTGAGCGGACAACTCAAGGGGGAAAGGTACGGAACCATCGACTGCACCGCTGATCGACTAGTTTTACCGCAAATAAGCCTTTCCGAATTTAGTCGGTGATAATATAGGAAGGGCGCAACCACTCATCAAGCGTTGCTATAGTAATTTGTTTGGCACGAGTGGAGTATGAATGTTGAGCATGATTTATGCAATAAGTGTAAAAACAAGTTGTCACGTATTTGCACGTTAAAGAAAGCGGTAAAAATGGTAGTAATGATTTAAAGCAGTTACAAAAGTAAACAAAGAGACATATCAGTTTCGTTTTTAAAGAAAAGTAAATACCCGAAGTAAACAATTTATTGCTTGTAAAGGGAATAGGAAAGGATGCAAGTATTTAAAATAAAGGCAAAAATTCACGAAACAATTTGAAATGGTAAAATCCTGGATATCCCCAGCAGAGTCGCCATGCTGTCGCGCGCCCTTTTTTCCGTGCAGAATCAGGTTTATGACATTGGTTGGGACAACTCGTTCCTTTCGGGAAAGGGGTTGCATATTTGAAGAGTCGCTACCTAACGATTCTAATGGTGCATTAGGGCACCTAAGGGGTTCAATTACGACTACGTTGCTAACCAGAGATTTGGGTAAGGGCTTAAAATTATCCTAAGGGGAAGGTGTTAGGCACCCCTCAGGATCCACAAGTGTGGTTCCTGGCCAAATGATTTCGTTAATTTGTACCAGTGGAGTGAAGAAAGTAGTAACACAAACAAGAAGTAGGAGATTCACAATAGTTAGACTTGGCTTGCAGTCAACTAACTTAGAATAACAGTAACTTTCACAAAAGAGAGAGAGAGCAGAGATTTTTTTTCTAATTGTGAGAGAGAGATTTGAACAGATCAAATCGTGTTTTTTGGAAAATAAGAGGCCTGGGTCTATATGGATTTGAAAACAGTAGTAAATTAGGTGCAAACCAAAGTCAGGCAGTAATCAAAGGGATTCATAATCAATCAGTATCAGAATAATATGGGTACTTCCTTAATTAAGGGATTTAACTCTCCAACGGTAGGAAAAGGTTACAAGTAAGGAAAGGAAGCAAATAAGGAAAGATTCATACATAGTAAGCACAGAGTAGGGAATTGGGGGCAGGTTCATTAAAGCACTACTGTAAGAATCAATTGATAGTAATAAAGCAAGAAATAACTAATAGTCGTAAAGATTATCACTGGAAATCAATTAAAGGAAATCAATCACAGGAAATTAGGGATTCGAAATAGGAGTAGTACTGATTAAGAATCAAAATAGGTTATACAAAGTAAACACATAATAGGAGAGAGTCGGAAACCCTAGTGATTAAAACAGGGTAAAATCACACGAAATTAGGGGTTTACATAGGACAATGACATGAATCACTGAATAAGCATAATACAAGCAGGAAAGGCGAAGATTTAGAGGTATCGATAGACAATGAATAGAGATGAATCACATATTAAGCATGGCAATAGCAACCAGAAACCCTAACGAGTAGTATGGGGTAAAACATCATGAAATCACAGAATAATCAAGAGAACAGAGTGAACACAATAGGACAAATGAACACATCGCTGTAAACAAACTCAGAGCCATAGGTGAAAGCTAAGACTTTAGAGTTTTTAATGAAATAACTCAGACACAAAGGGAAAAGGCTCGAATAAAGCTTAAACATAATAAAATCATAAGATAATACTTAAAATATGAAGGGAAATCATTTTTGAAAAGAGGTTTGGAAACCCTAGTTAGAAGGTGAAAAGTCACTTCATGAAAATCGAAAAACCTTCTGAAAACACCACAAATAGCTCGGAATAAGCCAAGATCTGTTATAGATCTATGAAAATCAGAGACTGATAGTTAAGGTTTCATAGAGACAACCCAAAGAGAAGGAGAACCGACTAAAGAACCATTGATTCTAGCCGAAAAATGAGGAAATCTTACTCAGACGGCCGTAGATGGACGGAGAACGACATGAAAATCCATAGGGGGGAGCTGAACCGCTCCAGGTTCTTTTGAGGGCCTCAGGACAGTGCCAAACCGGCGTGGGAGGAGAGTCATAGGCTAGGAGTGGTGGTGAGACCGCCATGGTCACCGGCGAAGTTGTGGTCGGCAAGAGGAGCTAGGTTTAGCAGAGAGAGCTTGAGAGAGATGAGGGGAGAGGGCGGCTGAGAGAGAATGAGAGGGGGGAAATGAAATAAGGGGGGGGGGGTAGTCATTAGGGTTTAATTAAGGTAATAGAAATCTGGGCCGTTGATCTATTTTGATCAACGGCTTAGATTGGTTTGGGTTGGGCCGGGTATGATATGGTATTGGGCTTGGGGGTCTGGGTTTAATTTAATCAGGTGGGTTTGGGTTTAATTGGGACTAGGATTTAAATAAAATGTGGCTAGCTGTTAAATACTCAATTAAAATGTTAAATGCTTAATTAAAATTAGTTAAAATAACTAATAATCAGAAGAATGAAATTGGTGATTAAGAAATAAAATAAAAATGGTTAATTAGTATTAAAAAATATAAATGACCAATTATTGGATAGAAATAGCATAAAAATATATGGTTAGGCTATAATTGCAAAATTATTGCAATTATAGCCAAAATGTGCCAACTTGACCGTTTGTGAAATAATTTGATCTTACCAAGGCCAAAATAATATATTAAGTCAAGAGATGTCTTTGAAATCATTTGTAATGCAATTTACAATTGATTATTAGAAATAAAAATACTGGATGAATTAAAATAAATTAATAAAAATATGGTAAAATTATAGAAAAATACCAATTGTTATGAAAGCATATTTTTGAAAGTATGTATGCAATTTTAAAATAGTTTGAGGAAAAATCGGGTATCAACAATTACCTCATCAACCGCGAGCATTTGTTTGCAGCATGCTGCTCCCCATGTACTGTTTTCACCCCGTCCGACGTCGGGAATTTCATCATTTGGTGGAGAGTCGAAGGAACTGCCCTTATACTGTGAATACAGGTCCTCCCGAGTAGGGCTTTGTACCTCATGTCGCCCTCGATTACGTGGAACTTGGTATCTTGGATAGTTCCATCCACGTTCATCGGTAGGATGATCTCTCCTTTAGTTGTCTCGCTGGCTATATTGAAACCGTTCAAGCTGCGGGAACAATTTGATCTTGTAGGCCGAGCTGCTCCACGACCCATGATCGAATGATATTTGCTGAGCTACCTGGATCCATTAAAACACACCTAAATTGAACTTTATTTAATAAGACAGAAATTACAAGAGCGTTGTTGTGAGGTTGAGAAATTCCTTCTGCTTCCTCGTCGTTGAATGATACAGTGCCTTCTGGCATATAATCTCGGGTATGTTTTTCCTTAATAATTGATACCTTAGTGCGTTTGAATATGGGCCCTTGTGGAATATCGACCCCGCCGACGATCATATGGATTACATGTTGCGGCTCCTCCTGTTCATTTTTTCTGTTGGCGTCCCTTTCTCTGAAATGATTCTTGGCTCGATCACTTAGGAATTCTCGAAGGTGGCCCTCGTTGAATAGACGGGCTACCTTCTCTCTTAGTTGCCTACAATTCTCGGTCCTGTGACCATGCGTGCCATGATATTTACACATCAAATTAGGATTTCTTTGGGAAGGATCGGTCTGTATGGGTCTCGGCCATCTAATATCTTTGATTCTTCCAAATGCTAATACAATGCCCGATGCGTCTACACTAAAATCATATTCCGACAACTGAGGTGCCTCTGTAGGATCGACATGCTTATCAAAACCACTTTTGCTCATAATTCCCCGAGAAATCTTTCCTCGATCATTTTAGGCGCAATAGCGTCCCGGGCCACCGTTCCGACGATTTGTGATTTATGGATGATGTTGGTCTTTGTTCGACCGCGACTCCCTATCGACGTTCCTATGATTTTTGGCTGCGGACTTATTTGGATATACTGAACAGGAAGGAGTTCCTAATTGGTCATCCTCGACCCTGATCTTCGATTGGTACCGATTATGTACATCGACCCAACTCACCGCCGGATATTCGATCAAAATTTGCTTTAGTTGACGTGATGCTATCGAACTTCGTTCATTCAACCCCTAAGTGAAAGCTTGAACATCCCAATCATATGTGACCGGTGGCAAGTCCATGCGTTCCATTTGAAATCGGGATACGAACTCTCTCGGCATTTCATTATCCTTTTGTTTTACTTTGAAAAGGTCTGATTTCCTTACCGCAACCTTTATGACCCCGGCATATCCTTTACAAAAGAGTCTTCTAACATGGCAAATGAGTCAATGGAATTTGGCGGTAGATTGTGGTACCAAATCATTGCCCCCTTCGATAGAGTCTCTCTGAACTACTTCAATAAAACAAATTCGATCTCATCATCTTCCAAATCGTTTCCTTTGATGGCGCATGTATATGAGGTGACATGCTCGTTGGGATCGGTGGTCCCATTGTACTTAGGTATATCCGGCATATGAAACTTTTTTGGAATGGGATTCGCTGCCGCACTTGGAGGAAATGACTTTTATACAAATTTCTTCGAATCCATCCCTTTCAAAATTGGCGGTGCCTCCGGTATCTGATCAACTCGGGAGTTGTATGTTTCCACTTTCTTATCATTAGCTTCAATTTTCTTATCTCCCGAATCACTTCTTTTTGTGAGCTCCTTGAGCATTTTCATTATTGCAGGTTCGGTCCCCGATTCATTTTATTCGACCTTTTCGGTACTGGCTCGGCACGGCAGGTGGCTTCTGGTTCGACCCCACTCGGAACTCTATGTTGATTTTGTAGTTGTGCAATAGTAGCTTGCTGAGCCTGTAGCATTTCGAATATTACTTGGAGACTGACTCCTCCATCTTCTCCGCCCTATGCACCTTGGCACCAGATCGACCCTCTCCGCGTATACTCCCTTCGGGATCTGCGCCCAGGTTTGCAGTTAAAGCAATGTGCGAACTGACGTCGACTGGGTTGACAAGCAGTGCTTCACTGAGACCAGCTTGTGGCACCTCAACCTCTGGAGCAATTACATTATCGTTTTGTCACCATGTGTGGGCGCGTTTTGTGAATTTGACATGTTTTAACCTGAAAGCAAAAATACTTGACAAGAACAAGCGTAAAATTGTGTGTGCTATCGAAACCAGTATTGAATAATCACTATTATCCTTAGCCCCACGGTGGACGCCAAACTGTTTACCCTAAAATTTGGATAACAATTAAATTTATATTGTGGTTTTAAGAATATGTGATTTCGTCCAATACCAATTGATAAACGAGAAAATAAATGAATGAATTAGACTGTAAAATAAATCAAACCAGTATGTAAGCAAAGCCTCGGCCCCGAATTGAAGTAACCTCGAGGTGATATAGTAAGAACAGTAAAGAATAAAGCAACTCAAATGAACAGTAAGTAGAGTAGAAAAAAATGGTTGTATATATTTTTCTTAGTAAGCAATGATGATTACAAATGAATGGAATTCCTCTTTATATAGTAGAGGAGTCCTAATTAAGGTATACTTCTAATTACAGTAGGAAATCATATCAACAACTAATTAAATACTATAGCTTTGATCCATTCCGAGATTCACGCTACGATCCTCGACCAATCGTGGATATCTCGCTCTTTCCGTTATAAAGCTATGCCGATATTACTAAGGATCTGTCTCTTTCTGGCCTCGATCGACATTGACCTCGATCTGAAAAAGGCTTCGATTTCGGACTCGACGTCCAAGCTCTTCGACGTAATATTCCTATCTCGACCAAATAGTGAAATCGAGTAGCCCCGATTTCTACCGTATACGATCTAAAATCTAATTATGATAATTTTGTTTTGTAAACGAATAGGCACTTATTATTAAGTTTTCGGCTCTATTTTTCGTGTAGGCTTCTACAGTCAAGCTAAACCAAGAATAAGTCTCGGATTATCTAAAACTCCTGGATTCAGATATTTCCCTTAGCAAACTTAATTAGTATAGTTTCAGGGAACTGGCATTGATAAGAGAAGTACTTTAAGTTTGCTGCATGACTTGTACTGGTTCGTTAGGCAATCAAATGAAATTGGATTTGTGATATTTTATATACTTATGTGCGGAAGAAAAGAACTTCCTTGTCAAGTCATGCTAGCTCACAAGAAGAATGACATCTATAGCTGGCACCACTTGCGCCATAGCTCGCATTTCTGATTTGAGGAAAGCCGCTAGGCAATCATACTTTTCGTTTAGCTATATTATGCTCCAGTTAGATTTAGAATTTTGTATGAATATACGAGAATAATTAAAACTCTCTTGTTCCTTTTCTTGTGGAGACAAATATATCGTCTAGCTTCTTCCTTGCTAACAGTGGAGATAATTATCATGGAGTAGCACCAATATATACCTTAACTGACAAAAAAACATTAGACATGCATGGCCAGACATCATGAGTGTATATGTCTTCCTAATGTACAAGAGGGGTGAATTGCTTATTTTAAAAATTAATTATTATAAGTTGATTAATTTTCTAATTAGTCGACTAGATGTAATAGCAAGATAATAAGAAGTGCAGAATTGAAATGCAGAAATAAAGTATAAGAATTAAAGATAACGGAGCTTTTATACTGGTTCGGATTCAATGTGAATCCTAGTCCAGCTCCTTTGGGTTGCAAGGGAGTTCTCTTTCAGTGATTGAGTTTCTTGAGTACAAAGTGAATGGTGTAGTTTACACCGATAGCTCAGTTTCTATGTCACTCGTATTTTCTTGATACAATGTCTCACCAGTATTTTTCTCTCTTTCTTCTCTAACTTGTTACACAACAGATCTAGTAGAGCTACAATGTTTGTTTGCAGTAGAACAATGAGAGAGTAATTTGTTTGATCAAAGTATATATCTCTAAGACTTAAGATTGCGAATAAATACTTTGTAGGAGACCGTTACTGATGAGATTTGCCAACCCAAGGATTTGATCCTTGGAAAGAAATTGATTCTTTCCAAGAATAAGGTTAATTTTGATGCTCTTCCTTGATGAGCGGACTTTGACACCTTTTCGTCTTTAGGTCTTGATAGAGCCGGATTTACTCCTTAATTCTAGGTCCTTCCAGTAATTGATTTGCTTGCCGGATCTTCAATGCTTCGTTTCCTTTTTAACGCTTCAATCAATCTCTGATTGATTATTTTGCTGGATCTTTAATGCTTCTTTTCCTTTTTGAATGCTTCAATCAATCTTTGATTGATTTCTTCCTTCATCTCGATTGTTTCTCTTTGTGTACTTCGATTTCGGTTGATTTTCTTGAGTCCCTACACCAAAAGCAATAATATTATTTTTCATCATTAAAACTAAAACCTAACACTTAACATTGGACATGGCTAAACAACAACATGTTGCATTTTTCCTTGCTGTGGATGTAATTGTTTTTTAGTCAATGCTAAGCCTTTTAAACTGAAATTTAGGATGTACCGACTAATTCTTAAATAGCAGCTTTTAGAGTGACTATCTGGTGTAGAAATTCCTACTGTTTTTACTTTTCTTGCCTATTCTTGAATGGTCTATGAAATGCGACTTTGGTGTGTTATTATAAAGTTACATTTTGTGCTGCGATTTGTTAATTCTCTACTTGATCAAATCATTAAGAGCCTTAATTCCCTATGGCAAAGATTGAAGCACTTTTTCGCGACGTCAGGTACATTTTAAAGAACAATTTGGGCAAAGAAAAAGAACACTTCTTTTCCATCTGAAGATTTGCCAATGGCAGACGCATGACAGCAAACTGAAGACATTTAAGGGCTCAACAATTCTAGCCTTAGCCACACAGCTTCAGAAAATTTAAATATAGCTTTCGATAAAGCAAACGTTCTTTTCTTTTTCTTTTATCCTTGATGATAGACTATAATTACATATTTTAGTCGCTTATTACACTCTAGTTTACTATACTTTATTTGAGTTTGAGCTTTAATCGCTAGTGTTTTGCACTAACTGTATGTTTTATGCCTTGTAGGAGTGATTCCGAGCTATATAGATGTTATGAAATGAATTTAAGTGATTTGGAGCTTTGAAGTCTGAGTAAAAGCTCAAGGAATTAAGCCGGGATCATGTTCGGGGGTCAAATTTGATAGTTGAGTACAAACGAAGACTCGAGGAGGCATATTATGCACTATCTAGTAAAATGGACATAACTTTTTGCTCCAAACTTCATTTGGGATATATAATATATGGTTGGAAATCTAACTCAAAGGGATACAATTTTCATGTTTTACGTTTTCCCAAATTCTAAACGGAACAGGGTCAAAAACGCGATCAAAACTGCGACTGCGGACCTGACGCGGACTGGGACAGAATAAAACCCCACAAGCGCGACCTCTAGCGCGAGATTAGCGCGGCCGCGCTAATGGCGGCCTTGAAACTTGTCCTTTTTCGCGTCAGAGAAGGTATAATTATTTGGGTCCGACCCTACTTAGTATATATACATGGTAGAACGTTATTTTTGAGAGATTGGACATTTTTTGGACACAAATTCGACCTAAAGAGGCAAGGAGGGCAATTGGGCATCAATCCATATCTCCTTATCTTGTGATTTTTACCTTTGTTCATGAATTCTTTTGTAGTTTTTATCATTATTATGAGTAGCTAACTTTTCTAATCTAAGGTTTTGGTAGAACCTGTTGGAGGATGACTTTATTGTGATATTAATATAGTTTTGGTTGGTTTTTAATCTCTATTTATTCAACTACTTTCTTGTTGTAGTTGATTGAAGGGCCCTCAATTAGTTGTGCCTATTTATTACGTATCTACTTGAGAGAGAGTGCATATTTAGGTAGTTGTTTGAACAACATCACTCCCAGAGTCTAGGCGAGAGTCATAACCGAGGGTTTAGAGGTTGGATTAGAGATAACGATACCTCGGATGCAATCTAAAGTGAACTGTAATGCAATTTATCTAGCGTAACTTGAGAGAGTGCGTCTAGTAGATTATCATAATTACTTGAGAGAGATTTATGATAGCTGGAGTGTTCATGATTGATAGAGTCAACTAAGTCAAAACTATAGGAAATATACAAGAAGGAATTTCATCAACGGGGGAAACCATAACTTTAGACCTTTAATCCAATTGTTTACATCTTATTGTTAGTTAATCTTAAGTTTATTATTTCTGTTCAGCTGTAGTAGTAGTAGAAACAACACAAAGTGATATACACAGCGTTTGAGAAAGTTGACTATTGAGAATCTAGTAATCTAAAGACGACATTTGATACGTTAATTTCCTGTGGGATTCGACTCTGGGAAAAATACCTGGATTATATTTGCAATGCCCGCTTAATCTTTTAATAGACATAGTTTAGCGTGATCAAATTTCGGCGCCGTTGCCGGGGAACTAACAGTATTATCAAGTGTAGCTGTAGGTGTACATATTTCTAGGTTTCAAGTTTGATTTTTTAGTATTTGATTTTTATTTTCTTTATTTTAGTTGTATTTGTTAATTTGAAAAAAATATGACATCGTGGAATTATGAGAGTTTGGATGTTGGTAATTCTACTTTTGATCCTCGTTATGCATATTATGAAGGAAACCACCCAGGGCAAAATTATCAGAATATTCCCGAGAGCGAGTTATGTGCACCAACTCAATTTTATGTGTGGAATGTGTGTGATATGTGTGGTGGTCAAGATGGTCACTTTCATGGTTGTGCTTATATTTCTTATCTTCCCCCAACCCCTTACTTTGATGGTTATTCTTTTTCTTGTGAAGTTAATAGGAACAAAGAACCCAGGTATGAGGACCTGAAAGAGATCGAGGATATGCTAAAGTGCCTTATGGAACAATATGATGAGATACAACTGCGGGTACAAAGGCAAGAGGCAAATATTCACAACTTGGAGGCTCAAGCGAATAAAGTAATTGAATCTTGTAAAGCGCAACAAGTTGACATTGTGGATAGTAGCCAATATGAGTATGAATTGGTTGCAGAAATTGCCATTATAATGGAGGATTTAAAAAAATACGAGGATGAGCTAGAGGAGAAGGCTAGAGTAGAACACCAACAATCAATTGAATTAGATTTTGAGGATGCCAATGTCGTAGAGGAGATACTAGAGTCAACCAAGGATATTGAAGATACATATTTAGTTGACTCTAGTGTCATTAGTGTTGAGGATGTTGACAATCCCAATGTTTATGTAGTTGAGCGCATTGGTCCACACTCCAAGCACTTTTCCACATTGTGTTTGGATGATGATATGGAAATAGAGTCGTCCGAGCCACTTGAGGAGTCAAGGAGTAAGGAACAAGATGCTTACATTCTGGAATTCTTCGTGCCAGAAAGTCGGGAATACACATCTCATCCAAATGCCAAGAAGTGCAGAATACTGCATTATTTTATTGGGTCAGTCAGATTCGTTCTACCACCCCAGGAGCATGATCACAGAGCAGAATCAAAACTTGGGGTCCAATTCATAAGTTCAAAGTGGAGGCAAAAAGTGATTCACGTCGTGCCGCGACGTTAAATCAAGCGCTTGTTGGGAGGCAACCCAGCTTTACTGCTTTCTTTTGTTTTTTTATTATTATTTTTGTATTATATTATTTTTGTGGTGTTGATTTTTGATTTCTTAGGAGCATGGAACGCAAAACCATTGGAAGTATGCAATAACAAACCATTAGTTGGAACTAAGTGTGAGGTACCCAGACGAAGGACCAGGCCTGGGAGAAGTCTGAGTACCCCATGAGATGCTAGTGCTTCGGCCTTTGGCCTACCAGGGAGTTTTTTTTACCCTCTTGTATGTATGGGTGCGCATTGGGGACAATGCACAATCTTAAGTGTGGGGTGAGGAGATTGTCTGGGTGACTTTCTATGTTATTTTAGTTGTGATTGTTTAATTGAATAATTTAAAAAAAAAGAAGAAAAAAATTGGATTTTTCCCGACGATGGATCTATTAGACAATTTTCTTGAGGGATTTAAGTCTAAAAAAAAGATTTTCTTTTGTTAAGTAGTATAGCAATTCCCCCTTGGTTTTTCTTTGTGCCACTGTTCTTTTCCAAGGGTTTTGTTTGAACCGGGTGTAGTTAGTTTTTTTAGGAAGAGGAGCCATTGTATTGTGAATTGAAGCAATATCTCTTGACTTTGTTATTCCTTGAGAATATCGAGTACTTTGGTTGTGACGCTTAGGCTCAGTTTTCGACTCTTGTATAAATACCTTAAATTGTATGGTTTTGAATTTGCTTAATTGCTTTGACTAGAGTATCTTGATGAATCCAATCCTGAGTGAGTTATGTGCCATGTGTGTGTGAGGTTTGTGTGTTATTTTGTGCATTGCATTTGATGTCTAGAACTTGCCCCGTGTGTTTGCAAAGCGAAATAATAGTTTTGTTCAGTCTTGGAAGTGATATAGGCGTTTCTTTGTTGAGCCAACTATGTATATTTTACCCGCCTAATTCTTATGTATCGTAGTTAACCTCTTTGAGCCTGTAATCCTATTTCTTTGGCAACCACATTACAAGCCTTACCCATTTGTTTGAATTAACTATCTATTTGAACCTTTTAACCTCTCATGAGCACTTGAATTGTTATGAACTGTGTAAAAGTTAAAGTGTGTGGTTGTTGGTTTGGAATTTGAGTGGAACTAATGAAATAAGGAGCAAGGTGCACTGTTTTGAAATGTAAGAGTCACTTGGGAAAAAAAAAAGGAAAAAAATAGTTGTATTGTTGTGAAAAAAAAATATTCCTTGACAAGTGGTGACTCTTGATGTAATTGTGCTTAAAGAAGTATGGGGTAATAACATTGATGTGAAGGAGGAGTTTGGTTTGACATAAGTATGGTGTTTGAATGTTAAAGTATATGTATTAAAGTGCTTAGGGAGGTGTAGTCACTCTTATATCTAAATATATCCTACCCGTCCCGCAACCTACATTACAACCAAATAAAGTCCTACTTGATCCTAGACTGAATGAGCTCGATTAGTAGAGTAGTACACTACGAGCAAGCCTATGGTGCATTTTTTGTGGCACATGAATGTTATTTCTGAGAGTGAGTGAATTCTTTCTATCTTAAGTTTCTATGTGTTCTTAAATTTTACTGTGTGGAACTACTCTCTTTTGTTGTGTGAGGGCACTTGATTCATGAAGAAAAGGTAATGTCAGTGACCTCTATGTTAGAGTAAGTGGGTGAGCTGTGAATAATGCGTGGTAGTTGTGAGTCAAATCTTGAGGTGAAGATGTTATGCTTTAGTGCTTAGTCTATTTTAAATATTCTTGATATGATGAGTTAGGAGAATTGCTTAAAAAGGCCGTGTCTATATAAAGTGTAGTTTGATTGCTCGAGGACGAGCAATGGTTTAAGTTTAGGGTGTTGATGATAGGCTATAATTGCGTATTTTAGTCGCTTATTACACTCTAGTTTACTATACTTTAATTGAGTTTGAGCTTTAATCGCTAGTGTTTTGCACTGACTGTATGTTTTATGCCTTGTAGGAGTGATTCCGAGCTATATAGATGTTATGGAATGAATTTAAGTGATTTGGAGCTTTGAAGTCTGAGTAAAAGCTCAAGGAATTAAGCCTGGATCGTGTTCGGGGGTCAAATTTGATAGTTGAAAACAAACAAAGACTCGAGGAGGCATATTGTGCACTGTCTAGTAAAATGGACATAACTTTTTGCTCCGAACTCCATTTGGGCTATATAATATATGGTTGTAAAGCTAACTCAAAGAGATACAATTTTCATGTTAACGTTTTTCCAAATTCTAAACGGAACAGGGTCAAACACGCGATCGAAACTGCGACTGCGGACCTGACGCAGACTGGGGCAGAATGGTGCGACCTCTAGCGCGAGATTAGCGCGGCCGCGCTAGTGGCAACCTGGAAACTTGTCCTTTTTCGCGTCGGAGAAGGTATAATTGTTTGGGCCCGACCCTACTTAGTATATATACATGGGAGAACGTTATTTTTGAGAGATTGGACATTTTTTGGACACAAATTCGACCTAAAGAGGCAAGGAGGGTAATTGGGCATCAATCCATATCTCCTTATCTTGTGATTTTTAACTTTGTTCATGAATTCTTTTGTAGTTTTTATCATTATTATGAGTAGCTAAATTTTCTAATCTAAG
>MDKI01149610.1:0-18597 GCA_005239505.1 Nicotiana paniculata
GACTTGTCCACACTGTCTGAAAATGAACTCACTTGCCTAAGTATGTTGGACAGTGATCCCCTCTTGTGGTACAAACGACTTGGTCATGCAAGTCTAACTCAGCTTAACAAACTAGTCTCTAAGGAATTAGTGGTAGGACTTCCTAACATTAAGTTCAAGGAAGAAAAGTTTGTGAGTCATGTGCCAGAGGGAAGCAGGTAAGGTCCTCTTTCAACAGTAAGAAAGTAGTCAGTACCACTAGAACGTTGGAACTGGTTCATATGGATCTATGTGGTCCTATGAGAACTTTGAGCAGAGGTGGTAAGAGATATGTGATGGTGCTAGTTGATGATTTTTCAAGGTGCACTTGGACCTTATTCCTGGCATCTAAGGATGAAGCATTCGATATGTTCACCTCATTTGTCAATAAAATACAAAATCAATTAGGACATCAACTGGCATCAATAAGATCTGACCATGGTACTGAATTTGATAATGCTAAGTTTGCTGAGTTCTATGATGAACATGGTGTTAATCATAACTTTTCTTCTCCTAGAATCTCACAGCAAAATTTGAAAGGAAAAACAGAACTCTTGAAGACATGGCAAGAACCATACTTCTATCTAGCAAACTACCTCACAGCTTCTGGGTGAAGCAATAAATAATGCTTGTTACATGATAAATAGATGCATGACTAGACCTCTGGTAGAGAAAACTCCCTATGAATTACTTAAAGGGAGAAAGCCCAACATATCCCACTTTAGGGCTTTTGGATGCAAGTGTTTTGTACATAATAATGGCAAAGATTCCCTAGGAAAATTTGACCCCAGAAGTGATGAGGGAGTATTCTTGGGATATTCATCACATAGCAAAGCTTATAAAGTGTATAATAAAAGAACTATGTGTGTAGAAGAAAGTATACATGTTGTCTTTGATGAAACTAACATTCTTGCTGAGAGACAGGAACCTGAAGATGAGGAGCTTGGACTGGTAAGAAGCAGTGATCACACTGAAGCAAGCATGAAAGGTGGAACAGGTGATGGACCAGGTTCAACTACCCCAAGCATCATGACAGGGGGAATTCAACATATGCAACCTGGCCCTGATCCTGCTCTACAACAACAAGACACCATGGAATCATCTAGGAATGAACAGCTGGTACTTAAGCCACACAGATATCAGAGTTCTCACCCTCTTGAGAACATCATAACAGATTTGGCATCCAGAATCAAAACAAGATCATCCTTGAAAAATTTGTGTGTGTTTGATGCCTTACTATCCATGATCGAACCAAAGAACACTGGGGAAGCCCTATAAGATGCTGACTGGGTAAATGGCATGCAAGAAGAGCTAAATCAGTTTGAAAGAAGTCAAGTATGGCACTTGGTACCCAAGCCACTAGATAGATCAGTAATTGACACCAAGTGGGTCTTCAGAAACAAGCTCGATAAGGATGGAACTTTTACAAGGAATAAGGCAAGATTAGTTGTTCAAGGATATAGTCAAGAAGAAGGAATTGACTATGATGAGACTTTTTCCCCTGTGGCAAGACTGGAGGCAATCAGACTTCTTATAGCATTTGCTGCACACATGGAATTCACTCTTCATCAGATGGATGTTAAGAGTGCCTTTCTCAATAAATGGCTAAAGGAAGATGTATTTGTCAAGAAGCCTCCAGGTTTTGAAAGCAAGGAGTCACCTGACCACGTATACAAACTCGACAAGGCTCTATATGGTCTCAAACAAGCACCAAGAGCATGGTACGAACGATTATCAAAATTCCTGCCAGAACATGGGTACAAACGAGGCAAAATTGATAGTACCTTATTCTTAAGGGAAAAGGGTAAGGATCTCCTGGTTGTGCAAATATATGTGGATGATATCATATTTGGGGTGACTTATGAAAAATATGCTAATGGGAAGTGAGTTTGAGATGAGTATGATGGGTGAGCTAAACTTTTTCTTAGGATTGAAAATTAAGCAAAACCCAAATGGAACAATGATCCACCCACAAAAGTATGTGAAAGAATTGATCAAGAAGTTTAAAATGGAAGACTCAAAAGAAATAGACACTCTCATAGCCACAGCTACAAAATTGGATGTGGATGAACCTGGTTCATCTGTTGATCAGAAGTTATATAGAGGGATGATTGGCTCTCTATTGTATCTCACTGCCAGCAGACCTGATATTATGTTCAGCGTGGGATTGTGTGCTAGGTTTCAGGCAAATCCAAAGGAGTCCCACCGCACTGTAGTAAAGAGAATTTTGAGATATTTGAAAGGCACCACTGATTTATGCCTTTGGTATCCTAAAGGTAGTAATTTCGACCTTGTAGGATATGCTGATGCTGATTATGCAGGATTCTTGGTTGACAGGAAAAGTACTTTAGGTATGGCTCACTTTTTGGGTTCATTCCTTGTGTCTTGGGCTACCAAGAAATAAAATTCAGTAGCCTTGTCTACTGCTGAGGCTGAATATGTGGCTGCAGCCTCATGCTGCGCTCAGCTGTTATGGATCAAACAACAACTCATGGACTTTGGTATTGATGTGGGATGCATTCCTATTTTTTGTGATAACACTAGTGCTATTAGTATGAAGATGAACCTGGTTCATCACAAAAAGACTAAGCACATAGATGTTAGACACCATTTCCTAAGGGATAACTATGTTTAAAAGGATTGATCTCAATCAAATTTTGTGCTACTGATCATCAAATTGCTGATATATTCACTAAAGCACTTAGTAGGGAGAATTTTGAGAGAAACAGGCTGGAATTAGGTATGATTAAGATCACCTGATTGAAATTTTCTTTTTTTATATAAATGAATTTTTTTTGTCTACAAAATTTTAATTAGGTACTTAATCAGATTAATAATTGCTCATCATCATGTCTTTATTGCCATACTCTTGTGCCATATATTAATATGATTCTCTGGATACTAATACTGTTTATCTATCTTTGTAAATTGAGGCAATTTAAAGATTTCTAACAGGATGAACCTGGTTCATCTATGCTGATTCATCTGACTGACAAGGTACGTACTCTTCTCCATATAGTAATTCAATTATAGTCACACATGAGCAGTATTCTATCTATATTTGGTTCATTCTAAGTATTTGTACTAATCCATAAATGAACCCGTTCCAAGGAGTCACATCAATACTCAATTAGCCTAGAAATAGGGAACTCTCAATCGTCAAATCAATGACACTCCTACAACTATTAGACTTCCACTTGAATTAAAAATTTATCTGTTGTAAAATTAATGGCCATATCTTATAAAAGAAAATCATTACTCCTCTCTTCATAAAGCTACCTTCAAACCAAGTTCAACTAATACTACACAACCCAAAACTTGCAACTCGTCCTTTCCTCCTAACAAAACATAAAAATGTCTTCAGCACCACCAGCTTCTTCGTCTAATTCCTCACATAATCGTGATTACGATGGAGGACATTCTGAATCTGTCTCCAATTCTCCATCCGTTTACAGTTCTGAATCACAAGAAATTACATCATCTCCTGAAAATACACCCATTCTTGAACCCACTCCTGCCCCCAAGAATCGTCGTGTTAAAGTTCTTGCCTGGAAATCTGTTGCTTCTGGGGCTAGGAAAAATTCTTGGAGGATCTTATTAAAGAAGACAAAGGTACTAAGTCAGATTCATCCATTGAATCCTTTAAATCAGCTAATGAGGAAGAAGCACCTGTTCAACCAGTTCTGAAAAAGGTAATCTTGAAATCGATTCTGAATTTACTTCTGCTGATAAAAGATTCGTGTTGGTTGGGTCTGTTATTGATGTTGAAATACCTGGAAGGAAGAAGGGTGGGATAAAAGAAATAATTCTTGAGAGAGAGGGAGAAAAAGATGTGAGGGGATCTAGGGAGGATGGTACCACGCTGGTTATCTGTGGTCCCATTCCTGAAACTATGGGAGAAAACGTCATTGATTTAGGGGGAAGCGTAGTTGAGGAAGCTATAGCAGGTCTTGCAAGTCTAAAGAAAGGAACAGATGAACCTGGTTCATCGGGGGAAGAAACATTGGCTGAAATGTTGAAGAAACTGGGGGAGTCTTATAACCCCAAGAGAAGGAGGAGTCAGAAACCCAAGAAGGCAACTCACCCAGTTCATTCAAAGAAAAGAAAAATTTCTGAAGTTGCTGATGTTCCTGCTCCAAAAGTTAGAGCTACTTGTAGCACTGTGAGAGAAGAAGAAGAGAAATTAGAAAAGGCTCTGAAGGAGAGCAAGAAGAAGAGGGCAGAAAAAGGAAAAGCAAAAGTTGGAGAGCCTGTTGAGGATATTGAGATTGAAGAGACTAGGTTGGACCTGGTCCAACAGGAGGAGAAACCTGCTCCAGGTGTGGCTGACCCACAAAGGCTAAGGCTTCTTCAAAGAAGTCAGCTAGAATGCCCGTCACACGAACAAGATCTGTTAAGAAAACCAGGGCCAAGCCAAAGAAAGTGAAAATTTTTTAGGATGATGATGCAGACTGGAGTGGAGAGGAGGATAAGGAAATTAGAGAGGTGACTGACAGAGTTACCATGTTTGGAAAAAGAAAAAAACTGAAGGGTAAGCTGGTGAAGGATTTAGAGGAGCCTGGAATGCAGTATCGGATGGAAACTCTGGAGGTGCAAGGCTGGAAAGACCTGGTCCTTCGCATGGAAGGCAGGCTGGCAAGAGCTGAGTTGGTAGATTTATGGGGAATGCCATTGTCAAGGAAGGCAGGGTCACTTCTATGGTCAAAGGAATTGAAGTTTCCTTTGATGTTAAAGAACTGGGTGTTATTCTGAACATAACAGCTGAGGGATATGAGGACTACACAAGGCAGAGATGGCCTTGTCTAGATGGGATGGCCTCAGCAATCAACATCACCAGGTTCTTTAGTGATAGTGAGAAGGATATTGAACCCAGGCCGGTTTACAAGAGTGAGATGAAGCCAGAGCACAAGCTACCCTTTGAGTTCGTCATCAAGTTCCTACTGCCTAGACAAGAAAGAAGGCACATGGCAAATTATATGGATCTTAATTTGATGGAATGCTTGTACAGAGGAAAGCAAATTAATTGGCTGGCTTTCATCATCCAACTCTTTGACAGAGTGGTAAATGGAACCAAAGCACATGCAATTCCTTATGGCTTCATTCTGACAGCAGTGCTTGCATATTTTGGGGTTCCAGTAAAAAAGGCTGAGATGGCTACTGCCAAAGACTATTTTGGGAAGGAAACTTTGCTTACATGTGACTACAATGTCAATGTTCCTGTGGATGAACATGGTTCATCTAGGAAGCAACCAGTCAACAGCAAAGTTAGAACTATGGTGCAGGAACACGAGATTAAGGATATGGAGATCCTTCATTTTAAGTCTCGTGTGATTGAGGTTGAAGCTGAGTAGGATGCTCTTAGAGCTGAATTAGAAAAGGAGAAAGAAAAGAACGAGGTTGTTCTTCAGCAGATGGTGTCTCTCCTACAATCCAAGACCACAACCTCCTCTGCACCTTCCCATCCTTAGGCTTTTCAGAGCTTCCATAACCCCTCTTTAGACCAGTTATCAGTTTCAGTTCTTTTTACTATTTTTTTTTTGCTCATGGTTGGTTTGTTTTTGTTTTTCTGTATGGTGGTTGATTATCGTTACTAATCAATGAATTTTGCTTCTAGTTATTTACTTGTCTCAATTTCTTAGTTAGCTAACATGTATTGGCTTCTTGTGTTTGATTAATCATGCTTTGCACCTGCAGTTGCCTCAATGGCCATGAGTAATAATTAATAATACTGGTAAGTATTCATTTTGCAAACTTTTCGATGATGCCAAAAGGGGGAAGATATATGATGAACTTATTTAAAGTGATATTTATAACCTAATGAACCTGGATTCTCTATGATTAATGCTTAAAACCATACAAAGTGTTTGAAGTGTATACAGGACTAAGCACATAGTTTGTCATCATCAAAAAGGGGGAATTTGTTGACCCATGTCACTGCATAGTTCTGAAGATTGACAAACCGCTGACGAGTTGAACCAGGTTCATCAGAGCACACATCTTGAACTAAATAACTGGCACATGAACCGTATATGCTTAGGATATGTTTGTGAATATGAAATATCAATGAACCAAGAGATTGTCTCCTAATGCGAAAAGGTTGCAAACTGATCTGATTACTTAAGTCGAATTCAGCAAGAAAAGTGACAAAAGAAAGGAAGTTGAGTTTGGTTAGAATTTGTTCACCTAGGTAGAGTTGGACTAGAATTGGAAGACAAGCTCAACAACTGACTCTATAAATACTTGATATATTTCTGCTGGAATTCTACACGCACAAAAGATTAAGTGAATCAAAGTCTGAAAGAAAAGTTCCCAGAGTTATTTTGCTAGCAGAATCATTGTGCGATGCAAAGGCTACAGTTCAACTAGAAGAACCAGTTCCATCTGATTGATTATTGAGTCTAGTTGATTGTAGTAGGAGTTTTAATATTGTATCTTTTCAGCTTTCATAGAAGTAATTATAATAGGTATGTATTGTTCAAGTTAGAGTTAACTTGAGGTGTGTAGAAATTAGCTCGGGGCTAGTTACTATAAAGGGATTAGAGTTAGTCCTAGAATTACAAAAGAGTTTATTTTGTAAGTCCGTTTGGCTCAGAGTTTTAGTGAAGAGTTTGAGCAAATCCTACTGAGGAGTAGGTCGTGGTTTTTTTCACCTTTTGAGCCAGGTGTTTTCCACGTAAAAATCTCTGTGTTTTTACTTTACTGTTTTTTATATTCCGCAACAGTAGTAGTTGGAACCCCAAGAAGAACCAGGTTCTTTTACTGAGACAGCACTTGAAAATTGGGTACCACACAAAGTAACTTGTCTTCTTGTGTGGTATTGAAGTCTAAAACATCAAAGAGACATGTCAGTTACGTTTGGAAATAAATACTCGAAGTAGACAATTAATTACATGCAACGGGAATGGGAAAGGGTGAAAGTGTTTAAAATAAAGGCATAAATTCACGAAACAATTTGAAATGGTAAAAGCTATGATCCCCAGCAGAGTCGCCATGCTGTCGCGGCCCCTTTTTCCTCGCGGAGATCGGGTTTATGACATTGGTTGGGACAACTCATTCCTTTTGGGAAAGGGGTTTGCATATTTTGAAGAGTCACCACCTAACGATTTTAACGGTGCGTCAAGGAACCTAAGGGGTTCAATTATAACTACGTTGCTAACCAGAGACTTGGTTAAGGGCTTGAAATTATCCTAAAGGGAAGGTGTTAGGCACCCCTTAGGATCCACACGTGTGGTTCCCGGCCGAATGGTTTTGTGAATTTGGACAATAAGCAAATAAGTAAGGCCCATATAAGAGGGGATTTCAAACAAGTATTGAAGTTTATTAAAAGTTGAAAGAAATCAAAAGTAAATATTCTAGAAAAGATGTCCTAGGTTTAAAGCAATATGGATCACATCAATACAATACCCGATAGACAAAGATACACATGGTATTAACGCACCAGTCATCATATCCATATTCTACCCTTTCCCACCCCGCGAAGGTATTTAAGATGCGTGTTGTTCACGAAACTTATTGCATGCTATTACCCGTCACATCCTATCAGTCCTGGAGGAAGTTAGGGACTACTATTCCTAGAGGGTGAGTACTAGGCTGAACCCCTAGGTTTAAAGGACAAAATGCTAAACGACAAACAAAACAATTAGGAATGCAAATACAGGGAAACATATAGAGGCAGATATGAGGCTCAGATATTCCTCCCCAAATTATACACATAAATAGCACGACTAAAACACAAGTAAAGTCTTTAACTTCAGGACCTAAAGCATGATGTCTAGGTGAGAATACAGTAATGAGGTAGTATTTTTACTGAGTTTAAGAGAAAAGGATCTTTACCAGATTCAGACTATCGATCCTGACCTATTATTAACCAAACAGCAAACAGAAAGAAGGTAGATATCCAGTTTTAATAAGTTTAATACCTAAGGCTTACCTAGGCGTATTAAACCGCTCCAGTTACACTGTTTTAGCTTCAGTTTAGAAAAAGGTTGTTAGGCGGGTAAGTGTATTTTAACCTTAGTCGTGATAAAGAGGTGAGTATTTGAACGAATATAAATGCATTCCTAGAGACATGGAATCTAAATGCAAAAACAAGATGCAGAATGCTGCAAACCTATACATGTTATTTTAGATGCATGCGCGTTTTCAGTATTAGAATATATTCTTTTAGCAAGATTCATTAGCACATTTTGACTAAAAGCATAACATACAGAGATGTAATTCCTTGTTAAGTTACTAAAACCTAATACATGATCTCTAAGTGTTCATAGTAGTGTATCTTTTAACACATGATTTTGGCATAGATAACATGAGCATGCTGAGAATGAAATCTTAAGGTAACATGATTTCTAATTCAAGATTCGATAGTCGATGTTATTATTTAGTCTAAAACAAGATTTCTAGATGAAGCAATTGTGAGAAGGCAGAAGTAGTAACATTATAACAACTGTTTCTTTTGTTGTTAACTATGAACATGATTTCTAAACGGATATGAGTATGACGTGGATGCTGAAATAAATAAACCTAAACATCATGGTATCTAATGCATGAATGACAGGTATTCCTAAGCATGGTAGATATTGCACATATAAAAAATAAACCTACAAGCATGGTTTCTACCCATATCTATACTAAGCATGCATAACCCCACCCATTTCACTATCCAGTCCCAGAATCGTTTTTACAATTAATTATTACAGAACAGCATTGCAAAAATTTCATAAGTAAATAAGGAAATTAAGAAGTTACACTATAGGGATCCTAACAATAGGCCCAAATCCTCAGATCCAACAATGTCATATGCCATGACCTTTTATAACCCAGGTGTGTCAGAGTTCCTAAGGACCTCTGAGGATCCCACGCAGTGCTCATACCCAAGTACCCTAGCCAGGAATGAGTAAGTGCAGTGTGGAATGCCAGCCTTGTGTGTTAAAGTTCAATGGGTACTCAAATGGTCCCCAAGGCAGTGCTCACACGAAGGGGGCTGAACTTAGAAACTAGGAGTAGTGAGATGTGCTCATAGTTTTTAGAAGAAGTGGGTTGGAAATAATTTTTTGAAACAGTTGTTTTGAAATAGGCTTTAGAGAACAGCATAAGAGTTTGCATTTCATGAAAAACCAGTTTGAGGAGGAAAAGAAACAGGAAAATCAACAACTCAGAAAACATACATAGTTCGGGAAACCAAACACAAACAAGGAAAAGGGAATTGGGGACAAGTAATACACCTGTGAAAGCATAGTTGCACATAGGTTAACATCATAGAAGTCTTACAGGACTTAACTAGTTACAACAATAGTCTATCACAAAGTATTCATGCTAAGAGTTTAATAGCATTAGACAGAATTACACATTAAGTTCAGGATTGCATAGTAACTAGGTATCATGAATACCTGCTTATAGTGTCAGGAATCAGGGGGGGGTAAGGCAGATTCATAATGAAACATATAAGAAAAGTATTGGACACGCTGAACTGAATGGGAAGAGAGATCACATAGACAAGTAGACATGCTAAACATAGAGGGAAAGAGAGATCACATAGACAAATAGACATGCTAAACATAGAGGGAAAGAGAGATGACATAGACACAGTAGGCATGTTAAACTAAAGGGAGATCAAATAGACAACTAGACATGCTAATTTCAAGGAAAACAGTAGAACCACAAGTAGAAGCATAAGAGAAATAAAATAATCTTGATATTAGCAGTTAACATATTGTTCTAGATGTTGTAAATTTAAACTGAAACAATACCAGTTGAATGAGAGAAATGAAGAGCGGCAAAGTGAAGAGAAGCAGAGTAGTAGTGTGTGGATGAAACCGAACAGGAGAGCAGCAGAGCAATAACACAATAGAATTACTCAGTTCTTGGCTTACAGCCGACTGAGTTGCAAGTGACAACAAGAGAAGCAGGACAGTATGTGTGTGTGTGTGTAGAGAGAGCTTAGAACAGTGTCTCTTGTCTGTCCCTTGTTATTGAAAGACTAGAAGTATTTATAGTTTAAAACAAGTAGAAGAATAAGGTAAGAAGTACACAGTTATGGAACTAATACCAATCAAAATCAATCAATGTCCGGACTCCCTTTAATTAGGGAGTCAAGACTCAAACAGATACAAGTTGTATCAAGTAAGGAAAGGGAGCAATTACAGGACTAACTTTACCACAATTAAAGCATGTGGCATGTAATAAGGGTTGAATAAAGAATGCTCCGAGTAAGGAAAGTATATGTCAAATATTTGAAAACATATTTAGGAACATAAATATGGTAGAATACAATTTGATTCTGAAAATAAATCACAGTAATCACGTATAGGACTAAAATCACAAGGAAATCAGTTTTAATTAAGGAGAGTATCACCCATGTAAGAAAGTAATTCAAAATCAGTAAAAGGTTCTAAGGAAAACACATATGAGTTACAGATAGATTAAGAGTTTAGGGTAAACTTAGGGTTTTTAGTAAAGCAAGTTAAAATGATAGAAGGTTTGAATAAATCATTGAATAATATAAAGACACACAGAATCATATAAAAACAAAAGCAAGAAATCGTTTTTTAGAAAAGGGGAATGAAACCCTAATTTTTGAAATGAAAGATTGGCTAAAGATAAAGGTTTTTTTTAGAGAAAACATGTAAAGAAGATTCGTAATATCGTAGATCTAAAGCAGATCTAGAGGACATCGAAAGACATAGGGTTAGGGTTTCGTGGAACCCAGAGAAGTAGGAAGAACCTCAAAGATGTTTCCGGCTTAAGCTGGAAAGGTTGTAGTTCTTACTCAGGCGGTCGGGGAAGGCCGGAAAGTGGCATGGGACCATGAGAGGCGAGTGAACCGCTCCAGGTTCGCCTGGGGGCTTTAGGGTATCACTGGACCGGTGCAGGGTGGGAAAATAACCATGAGACGATGAGGAGCCATGGTTTCCGGTGAGAGAACCAGCTGGAGAAGGTGAACGGACTCCATCGGGGGAGAGAAGCCAAGGGAGGCTTCTAGAGAGAACCAGAGAGTAACATAGAGAGATAGAGAGAGAATGAGTGTTAGCAAATGAGGGGTCGGTTGGGGGGGGGGAATTGAGTTTAATTATGGTAACTCTGGTCTGGACCGTTGATCTTATTTGATCAACGGTTCAGATCAGGAGCGAGGGTTGGGCTGGGTTAGAGAATGGGTTTTGGGTCAGGTGGGGTTGGGTTAAAGGTTGGCTAAAATATAAATAAAATGGGGCTAAATGTTAATACCCTAAAAATAAGATAATTAATTAATTAAAATAGATACTAATTGTGTAAAATGAAATTGAAACCAAATAAATGAAATTAAGATAATAAACTACTATAAAAAATATAAAATGATCAGTTGTTGCTTTTTAAAATGTTATAAATGCATATTTATGCTATTATCGCAAAGTTGCTGAAATTAGCTAAATAATGCCAATATTGGCTAATTTGTAAAGTAATTAAATCCTAAGGGAATTAAATAGGATATGAATAACATATTAAGTAAGAAAATGATTTGAAATCATTTATGAATAATTGTGGGATATAAAGTATTAAATAAACAGGAAAATAATTTGATAAAAATACGAAAAAAGTGTGAAAAAATATCAATTACTGTAAAGAGTGATTTTGAAGGTATATATGCGAGTTTGAAAATAATTTGGGGGAAAATTATGTATCAACAGATATGACTTATGATGTGGATCCGGTGGCCATTTTGGATCGGCAGGTTCGAAAGTTGAGGTCAAAGGAGATAGCTTCAGTGAAGGTGCAGTGGAGAGGTCAGCCTGTGGAGCAGGCCACCTGGGAGACCGAGCGCGAGATGCGGAGAAGATATCCACACCTATTTGAGACTCCATGCATGTTTCTAGACTAGTTCAAGGACGAACGCTTGTTTAAGAGGAGGAGGATGTAACGCCATGGCCGGTCGTTTGGAAAGTTATAGCCCCGTTTCTCCCATTTCTTCTTCCTTTTGTGTTCTTCAACTATATTTTATAATATCAGGTTGGTTGGTTCGAGTCTGGAGTGGTTTTGGAGTGGAATGAGACACTTAGTCTCTTATTAGGGAGTTTAAGTTGGAAAAGTCAATCGAATGTTGACTTACGTGTTAACGGTATCGGATTTGAATTTTGATGCTTCTGTTAGCTCCGTTAGGTGATTTTAGAATTAGGGGCACGTCCGGAATGTAATTTGGAGGTTCGTAGTATAATTTGGCTTGAATTGAAAGTTGGAAATTTGGCGATTTTGGTCGATAGTGGAAAAATTAGATATCAGGGTCGGAATGAAATTCTGGAAGTTGGAGTAGGTTCATAGTATCATTTTTTGACGTGTGTGTAAAATTTGATATCATTCGGACGTGGTTTGGTAGGTTTCGGCGTCGTTTGCGAAAATTTGAAGTTTAGAAGTTCTTAGGCTTGAATCTGAGGGTAATTTGGTGCCTTGATGTTGATTTGAGTGATTCGTAGGTGCGAATAAGTTTGTATGTTGATGTATGACTTGTTGGTATGATTGATTGAGGTCCTAAGGGCCTCGGGTGAGTTTCGGGTGGTTAACGGATCAATTGATGATGTTGGGATATGGCTGATCTGCTGGTTTCTGAAGTTGCTAGTGTTTTTGACACCTGCGGATGGGGAGCCGCAGGTGCGAGGTCGTAGGGTGCTCTTGGGTTGCCACAAATGCGGAAATGGAAGGCTAGGGATGGAGCCGCAGGTGCGAAGGTTTGGTCGCATCTGCGAGCCCTCATGTGCGAGGCCTTGAGTGCAGATGCGGAAGGGAAGAGTTGAGCTAGTTCTGGAGAAGCAGAAGAGTTGCACAGGTGCGCTCCCGCAGGTCCGGTACCTGGGGCGCAGGCGCGGAATGAGGACTTAAGTGATTTTCCACAGGTGAGGATGATTTTCACAGAAGCGAGACTGCATGTGCAGATTTTTGATCGCATGTGCGAAAGACCTGGGCAGAAAGTATAAATATCATACTTCACGAATTTTGGTTCATTTCCACCATTTTCAAGTCAGTTGTTTGAGCTTTTGGAGTGATTTTAAAGGGAGATTCAAGGGGTTTTCAGTGAGGTAAGTTGCTTGAGCTCTAATACTCCTATCTATGGTGATTTCCCGTTGTTTTATCATATAATTAGTGGAAATTAGAGGTGAAAATGAGGGGTTAGGGCTTGGGATTTTGGAGAGTTTGATGAGAGGATTTGAGGGATCAAACAGTGTCGGATTTTGATAAATTTCGTATGTATGGACTTGTGAGTGAATGGGCTTTAAAGTTTTGTAATATTTGTCAGATTTTGAGACGTGGGCCTAGGGGCCGGGTTGGAGCCAATATCGGGTTTTGGTCTAATGTGATAGTTTTTCTTGTGGAATTCAGTCCATTAGCGTATATTGATGGTATTGTACTGGTTGTGAATAGATTCAGAGCATTTGGAGGCCGAATCGAGGGAAAGAGCATCGAGGAGTAGAGATTTGATCGGTTAGAGGTAAGTAACGATTGTAAATCTAGTCCTGAGGGTATGAAACCCTGAATTTGTGTCATGTGACTATTTTGACGTGACACACATTCTAGGTGACAGGTGTGTGGGCGTGCACCATGTTTGTGACTTGGTTCGTCTCGTATCAACTATAAAGTTGAATATTTTGTTGAAATTATATGATTCTCATGTGTTTTAGAAAGAATTTCTGTAAATCAGGCTGGATGCAATGTTTAGGCCGTATGCCCAGAGTTGTTTGGACCCTTAGAGGTCTTTTATTGCTATCCTCTCATTATTTTTGGTTGGAAATCTATACTCAGTCATGTTTATACTTATTTACTGCATAACCCAGTCTCTATTACTCTGTTTTGATGCATCATATAAATGTTGTTTGGGCTGAACACTTTGTTTTTCTGAGAGCCCGAAAGGCTAGAGAGGTTGATGACTGCGTGAGGCAGAGGGCCTGATTTGTGAGGATATTTATGGGATTGGGTTGCACGCCGCAGCATGTTTGATATAGGCCAGGGCCTGATTGATTTATGCCATGATTGGCTTGATATTGAAGGAGCCCCTCCAGAGTCTGTACACACCCCCAGTGAGCGCAGGTACCTACTGAGCGTGAGTGCCGAGTGCTGAGTGACTAGGAGGCATGAGTGATGGTGAGGTTTGCCCGATGGGCTGTATACGAGTAATTGTGAGGTTTGCCCGAGAGGTTGTATATGAGTGATGTTTGCTCGAGAGGGTGATTATGATTTCATTATTTTTTCTCACATTTGCATTGAACCTTTGTTTCAAAACTGTCGATAGATGTCTTTAAATGATTTACTGGAACTAGATTTAAACGAGCTATGATTCAAACTCTGGTTTTAAAAGCATGCCGTATTTTACTAAGTTTTCGTGATATGAACTTTACTTGCATTATTGCTCGTCACTACTTCTCAGTCTTTATTTACTGTTGTTACTTACTGAGTTAGCGTACTCACGTTACTCCCTGCACCTTATGTGCAGATCCAGACGTATCTGGACACGATAGCAGTTGTTGACTATTCCAGTTACAGATTTCTCGGAGATAGCAAGGTAGCTGCCTGGCGATTGCAGCCCTGCTTTGTCCCTCTTATCTTCCTTTAGTTGTATTTAGTTACTTTCCAGGCTATGTTAGTCTCGATATTGTCAGACAAATGGTAGTAGATGCTCATGACTAGTCCCGATGTCGGGCTTTTCTTTTCCGCACTTTTGTTTTGATTTGAACCCCTTTATGAAGGTTTTATATTAAATAGCTTTGAAATGAAAATATCAATTCGTTTTGGTAATGTATCGGCTTGCCTAGTACCACGATATGCGCCATCACGACAGGGTTAGTTTTGGGTCGTGACAGATCCATTACCTCCTGCCCTGCTGAGTCGTTAATAATATAGTGTTTTAATATGAAAGAACTAATATCATGCTACCTCGTGTGACTTAAAGTTAGAACTCACCGTATATTTCAATATCTACTATTTCTAATAATCGTTATATTTTATTTCAATTTTTTTCCCAGTTTAATCTTCTTAATCCGTCTGAGGTTTTTATTTTACTTACAAAGGAATCGTTGTCATATTTTAATTTGATAGATTCTATATTAAATGCAATAGCTATTCGATGTTGAATTTTATTTGAAAATGTTATTTTCCTAACTTTAATGATTTCTAAAACAAAAACTCATCTTTCTCGCTGAATTCCCTACTTGTTCTATAAATTGTAAATTTACTTTATGATATATAGATGAAATCTCTCGAACATCTTGATTAGAAATTGACACGGATATTATGTAACGAGTGGCACGTGGATTTCGCTGTGCAAAGTGAGATGGAAAGATTTGGGCACAAGGTGTCGTGTGTGTTAAAGAGTTGGAAGTTGTGGATTATGGTATGAGATTACGAGAAATGGAATTATTTGGATCGCGTATTAGAAACACTTGTTTGGTTGAGTTGACATTGTTTTCCCTACTTGAGAATATTTACACTTATCTGTATCCCAACTAGGTTGTTGTTTAATTACTTGGTTATTTTCCGTTGTTCATTCATATTTTTCCCTTTATCGTCATTTTTGTTTGTAATTTGATTTATCCTGCAATTTGCATCACTTTGATATCCCTATCATGTTAGCTTTATGTCATATCCTGCTCAGGCCTAGATGTTCAATGAGTGTCATGACCTGTCCTCGTCACTACTGGGTACCACCGTGGCGTGCTCATACTACACTTCTGCACATCTTTTTGTGCAGAACCAGGTTCTTCGGATCGAGTTGGTTTTGAGATCTACGCTTGGTGAGGTTGGAGACTTAAAGGTGTAGCTACTGGAAGTTCGTAGGTTCCAGAGTCACCTTCTATTGTATTTAATTCCATTGTTTCCTTTTAATTCGGAACAATGATGTATTTATATGTATAACTACTCCTAGAAAGTCTTATGACTTGTACTACCAATTTTGGGAATTGTAAGTTTACAGAAAATTCAATTTCTAAAGTTGTTAGACACTATTTATTGTTGTTACTCAGTATATGCTAGATTTTCCTAGCCCCTAAGACTAGGCGCCATCACGATACCCAACGGAGGGGAAATTGGGTAGTGACAGGAAGTAAGCAATCCCTCATTGACCAAGCAAAGGACACTCTACACGGTTCTTTTAAGGTAAAAGACCTAGGGGAACTAAGATATTTTGTAGGAATTGAAGTTATGAGATCAAAGAAGGGAGTGTTGTTGAATCAGAGAAAATATGCATTGGAGTTAATCACTGATGCAGGCATGAGTGATTGCAAGCCAGTAGCAACTCCAATTGAGTTGAATCAGAAACTAATAACAGTTGATTATGAAAATAATGTTGGAAGAACAGATGATCCTCAACTTGAATATGTAGGATCCTATCAAAGACTTATTGGGAAGCTAATTTACCTCACAATCACAAGACCAGACATCTGTTTTGCAGTGCAGGTAGGGGTGTTCATGGTTCAGTTTTGGATCGATTTTTTCCTAAAAAGAAACCAAACCAAGTAAGTCGATTATTAAAATATTGGAACCAAACAAAATCAATTAACTCGATTTTTTATTGATTCGGTTTTTGTCGGTTTTTCTGTTTTTTCGATTATTTATCAATTTTTTCTTAAATATGAGACATACACTACCAAACACATATTCCAACCACAATATTTTCAATGTAACACTATCAAACCAATTGCTCTTTGAGAAATCTATCACTTACTAAGATATATTGATGATAATTGAATCAAATAGTGATAAATACTTTAAGTAATCAATTAAAAATTGATTAATTATTTTTAACATGAAATAAATTTTTTTACATAGCAAAAGAAAACTACCAATCAAATTAGAATGTAAAGGCAAAGAATTAGATTGTTATATAGCAAAGGACTAGACTAATATAAACGACTAATAGGTACCATAGAGGCAAAGAATTAGATTCTATAGTCGAGTTGGTTCGTTTTTTCGGTTATTTTTTTATTAAAATCAAAACAAAACCAAAACCAAACCGAACCTAAAATATATCGATTATTTGATCGATTTGGTTCGGTTTTTCGGGTTTTATGAACACCCCTAAGTGCAAGTATTGAGCCTATTCATGAAGCAACCCAAGAAATCTCACCTAGATGCAGCCCTGAGGGTTGTAAAATACATCAAATCAGCACCTGGATTGGGAATACTATTGAGAAGAGGGCATGCATCAACACTCAAAGCCTTTTGTGAACTCGGACCGGGTAGCTTGTCTCAACACAAGAAGATCTGTGACGGGGTATGTTGTGAAACTTGGGGATTCTCGGTTGTCATGGAAATCCAAGAAGCAAAAGACAATTAGTAGAAGCTCGGCAGAAGCAAAGTATAGAAGTATGACAGCTATGGTGGCAGAAGTTGTTTGGATGATTGGATTGTTGGAGGAACTGGGAAACAAAGTGAAAGCACCAGTCGACTTGCATTGTGATAACAAGGCAGCTATGCAAATAGCTGCAAATCCTATATTTGACGAGCGAACTAAACATATTGAAATAGATTGTCACTTAGTTAGGGAGAAGCTCAAGAATGGGCTAATCATGACTCAGTACATACATACAAAAATGCAACTATTGAGTGCGGCACAACATCAATCCCTATTATCCAAGCTAGGAGTAGAAGATTTCTTCCACTTACCAGCTTGAGGGAAAGTATTACAACAATAGAGACTAAATAAGAGATAGTAGTAAGTGAGGGGCAGTGTAAATATACAAAAGAGAGGGGAAGGTCGGTGTATAAGAGTGTGTTAGAGTGACAAATCAGTTTGTTAGTTAGAAAGATGAGATTCTAGAATATTCAATATCCTCATCTTCAGTTCTCTCTCGTGTCCTTCTAATTCTTCTATATCTCTACTGTAATTGGCTGTCAATTCTGAATCAATGTTGGGATACATGTTTGCATGTGTAGAGACAGTCAATTAGCTCTCAATTTAGCTCAATTTGACAGAAATTTCACAATTCGTGGAAGTCGGAATATACTGTAAGTCCTTAAACGATAAAAAGATTTTCTCGCACATGTTATTTACTCCAAACCAATTAAAGCATGATATGTGTTTTTCTTTAGAGCTTTTTCATTTAATTATAATTAATTGATTCATATTTTACTTTATTAAATCACTTAATCATGGTAAGTTTAGTTGGTTTATGTAAACTCAGCACAACAAATACGTAATTGATTATTATTTTACAATTCCACATAAATAAAATACGTATCAATTATGAGTTAGTTTATGTATTATTCTATACAAAAGTCTGGGCAATTTTTGAAAAATGTAATAGTAATATTTTGGGTCTTGAGCTGGTTTTGGGATTTGGGTTTTGGATTTTGAAAATTTGTCAAAATATGGATAAAATTTATGAACAAACATGTATTTACCAAAAAAAATTTGACAAAATTTATGGCCAAACGGGCCCTAAAAGTTTTCTCTTTTTTTTTTAAATCCCGTGACTAATCCAACAAGTTCACATAAATTGAAACGAAATAATACATGTTACATAAACCAAAACCAATGCCTAAAATCTTACTATTAAATTGGAAAAAAAAATGATCATCCCAACTGCATGGTACTGTTTCCCTGACAACAACAGCAGTGGATAACTC